>PVLC010002775.1:0-108134 GCA_004027655.1 Graphiurus murinus
GGAATGTTCCTTTGGAGTAAAAGCTGCCAGGTATGAAAATGGACTAGAAAAGTGTCTTATTGAAAGCATCTTCACTAAAACCTTCATCCCAGGTAACCAGGCATATTTTATTTCCTGCCTGCACGTTGCATAGTTCTGAGCTAGAGCAGGCAGAACCCATGGGGTTTATAAGAAATGACTTTGTAATGCTGTAGAAGAGACAGAGAATTGCAGTATATTGTTTTCAGCCTGTGTCCTGGATCCTTCTTAAGTCTCCAACTCCAGGTGGGTGGTAGAAACGTGGATTTTGCACATCTGGCCCTGTCTAGGTTGGTTCCTTGGGGAAAAGGTTCGATTTTGTATTCAGAAACATACCGTGTGCATAGGAGACACTGTAAAAACTATTTTGTATTTATTGTCACTGGTTTAGACCAGTAAATATTGGGTAAACAAATGAACAAATGAGTAACTTAAAACTTGGTTACTAGAATAGCAAAGGCTTCTTCAAATGCCTGTCCATCGAGATAGCAAATGACCACCCTACCACTCCTCTCCTGACCAGGTGTTGATGTGTGGCTGTACAATGGCAGTGTCCTCAGCCACATAGTTTAGTCAGAAAGATAGACGCATCACAGCCTTGGTAAATAAATACAACGTAAAGCAGCCAGAGAAAGGAGTTGGAATCTCAGGGTAGGGAGAATTATATTTTCTTCTAAATTGCAAGGAAGTCAATTCTACCCGTTGAAAAAAGTCATCAGCATTAAAATATATTTATCTTTCTAAGTTCATTTAGTTCAATCCTCTGATTCCAGGCAGAAGACTCAAACCATGCAGACCAGACAGTTGTGTCTCTTGTTTAAAAGTTCCCCAGAGATGGAGATTCTGCAGTGTCCCTTGGTAGCCTGTTCCAGTATTTAATCACCCTCCCAATCAAGAAGTTAATCCTATTTCCTCTTTGCCAACCTTCTTTGGGTTCATGGAACCTGTAAAATGCCCATGAGACTCTTTGAAAGCCTTAAGAAGTTAATTAGTCAACACCAGGCTACTCTAGGCTCAGCAATATGCCTTGTAATGATGAAGCTGTATACCTACCGTATCTACATCATAGTAATGGTATGATTTTGCTACAGCTCAAATAAATCAAGTTTTCTTCCTGGTCTAAAGGGTGGGAGAGCAACATGTTTTAGATGTCTTATTATGTCTTACTCTACATATATTTAGTTAGATACAACTGAAGTTTGACCTGTGTCATGTTAACTCAGAAACCAAATTGCAGTATTTTGATGAGAAATAAAATGAAGAATGAAAAATAGTAAGTCATAATAATAACCACTAAATAGTATTATTGAGAATTTGTGATTGCTAGGCACTTGACAATTGCTTTGCAAATACCATTTAATCAATCCTCTTGACCACCTGCTCAGGTAATACTGTTAGTATTTCCAGGATACAGATGAGGAAAGTGAGTTGCAGAGAGGGTGAGGGGCTGGCACAATGTCATCAGGTAGGCCAGGACTTTAGTTACTTAGCCTGAATCCAGAGCCTCAGCACTTAACCACTGTGCTGTGTTGGCTATTATATTCTTTAAAAAAATATATATATTTTTTTCTTTCAGTAAAATTCTTTTTCATTATCTGGATTCTTTTCTTCCCCATGTGTATAAAGTCTAAATCTAGAAAATTTTCCTTGTGGAAAATAATAGCACTCTGCTGAATAATAGTCCCCAGGTCAGTCTTGCCGCAATTATGGGCAGCTGAGTGGCAAATACATTCTACTCTCAGAAAGGCAGTAGCAGTTCACTTTAGAAAAACTGATAATTCAAAGCTTTTCCATTCTTGTAAAAAAAAAAAATAGAATGATGCAAAAGGAAAGAAAATAGGTACTTCTGAGAGAAAACCTGCCTCCTTGAAGGAATGGGATAAAAACCTGTTTGCAGATGCCAGAAGCATCTGGGGAGCAGTGATGTCCAATAATTGCAGCTAAAAGCTGCATTAATTGACCAGTGATGGGTTGAAAGCTGCCTCCAGCCAGGATCCCTAACAGGCTGGTGCTCTTTTCATAAGCAGAGTGAAAGGCAGAAGGAGGTCAGCTTCCATGGGGTTCTCCATACAGAAGTGAGCAGCTGCGACAGGGGCCTCTATTTCTGCAGAGGAAAAGTTTCCCTTTTCCAACTGATGCATTCAGATCACCTGGGGATCCTGTTGAAAAGCAGATTTTGATTCTGGACTGGGAAGGGGCCTGAAATTCTGCATTTCTAATAAGCTCCAGGTGACTCTCACACTGTTGCTCCTGACACCACACTGTGATTAGCAAGGGTTTAGACTAAAGTAAGGCAGTCTAAATTGTTATTGATTTGAAAAAAATCATTTAAAATAAATATGCAGCCAATCTTTTTCTAACCTTCGAAAAGTTTCAGCTGTGATGTCCTCATATTGGTGAGAATGGTGAGCAATCTCATTCCTGCACAAAACAGAGTATCCTTGGGGCTACTGGTTCTGCCTCTTGGAAAAGAGAGGATGATTTTCCTTTTGTCTTTTTTTGTATTGTAAAGGCTGCTGCCTGTATCAACTTCCAAGCCTTGACTTCTGGCTGCATGCAGAGAAGTCTCTTGCACCTTGGTAAACATGCTTTGTCTCCAAGGTGGAATAGATATAAATTTGAATTTCTTTCCTCAAGCTCTGCTACTAGCCTGCCAGGAGTTTTATCAATGCATATAAGTTATCCATTTCTCCTACCACACCTCATAGAACTAGGGAGCTCAATGGCTCTCTTTATTTCATCATTTGATTTAGTGCCAGTTATGTCAAAATGGTATGCTCTACTCTAATATCTGTGGCTTGGTAGTATTTTAACTAGCCTCTCTGATAAATGGTGTCCTCACTGATCTGCATCCTAAACAAGCAAAAAAAAAGGTTTCCAGAGGATCTGTTTCTGATAGTTTTGTTTAAATGCCAGCATTTTAGATTAAACTACTTTGTCCCTTTTATGTACTTTCATTGGTGCATTATAATTATACACCACCAGGACCATTTATAACCTAGTAAAAGAAAGATAGAAAACAAATTTTTTTCTGTGTGGCTTGGGTTGTAGATCAGTGTATTTCTTAATTATTGCTACTAAATTATAGTAAGTAGGAAGATGTTCTCCATTAATGAGACTGTCTTCTCTATATAGGAAATATTCAAAATCTAGAACAGAACCACTATCCCAGCTTGGTGGCAAAAGAGTAGGACCATTTGACTTCAGAGCAGCACTTTCCAAATGAAGTATAATGTGAACCACATCTATAGTTTAACATGTCAAATAGCTTCATTTTTAAAAAGCTGAAGTAATTTTATAATATATTTCATTTAACTTCATTCAACCCAGCATATACAAAATCTATTTTCAAGATGCATTCAAAACAATTATAGAGCTGTTTTATATCCACTCTCTTTTTTCATACAAAGTGCCCAAAATCTGGTGTGTACAGCACGTCTCAGTTAGACTAGCCACATTTCAAATGTTCACTGGTCACATGTGGCTATTTGCTGCCATATTGAACATGCTCCCAATGATGGCTGATGCTTGTCTAAAGTTTTCCATGTACTGGAATCCAGAGTAACAGAAGGACTGTCTCCTTTTAAGGTAGCTCCTATGGCAAAATACTTTTCTTTATGTTAAACCCAACATGCTGCTACACAAGCACCACTGCCCTTCCTTCATGAGGCGTGCAGGCCAGGGTAAGAAGAAGGCCTGTGAAAACTCATTCCCACTTCAGGGAACAGTCTTTCAGCCCTACCTTTCCTGTATGTGCAAAGATGTGTCCTACCATAGGTGCCAGTCACTGCACACTGAGGTGACCTCCAAATGGGCTAAGCCAGACGAGGCAAAGTCTGGTCTTAGCCCTAATCTATCTTTGTTCTGCCTTAAAGGAAAACAAAGCCAATGACCTAGGTTGGCTTAAAAACCTTCTTTCTACCTGAGACAGGGTGGAATCTGGACTTGAGATATGGGGTATATGCAGTCCTTCCATAAAAGGCTTAACAACTAGCTCCAGTACATGTGTGACTAATTACAACAACATAGTACTGATGTGATGATCATTTCATGACAAACCTCTCCTTCCTTACCAACAGATATCCCACTATTCTAGCCAAGAGTGAAGGTCAGTGCCTTATACAGAGCCTTCTCTTTCCTTGAGTTCTACTTCCAATCTCAATAAGCTGATCATCTCAAGATGTCACCTGTCTAGATATTGATATAGTGACAGGCTTGGTCCTTACTTTATAAGTTTCCATTTATAACTCACACCTTTCTCACCTACTATTGCTGCTGTTTTATGACTGGGACATGTCAGGACAGGACACCATCATATACCTAGTTGTTTAAGCCAGAATCTGGGGGACTTTCTTGAGGTTTCCACCTACCCTGGCCACACAGCTGGACTTTCTCTGGAAGAAGTTCCAGAAGAGGTGACAGTGGCTCTCCTGGGTGCATCTGCATTTCCCCAGTGAGCATTAGACACTTCTCAGTGTAGGACCCAGCACTGCTTGAACTCTTCTGATCTATAGTGTTTTCCTTTTGGCATGCTACGCTAGTCTAGACTAGGCTCAGTTTGAGTGCTGCAACAACTACCCTGGGGAACTCACCTGCTTCCTGTGTGCAGTTCTCATAACAAATGCCACTCAGAGTACATTCCACTTGGCTCTCTTACTATTAAAGCTCTTGCCATTCTCCCAGTTTTCTAAGGACCACAACCTTGACTGTATGACTCAGGGTCATTGATCTAATGAATGTCCCACGCCTTAGTGATCTGTGCAGACTTCTACAACAGAAGGATCATGATAAATTGACTATTTCCTGTTTCATCTATCAGATCTTGAAGCAGGCACTATATTTTTATTGCTACTGGAGACTGAACCCAGGGACATTCTACTTCAAGGTACACCTCCAGCCCTTTTTTTATTTCAAACAAGGTCTAGGTTGCTGAGGGTCTTACTAATGCTGAGACTATCCTCAAAACTATGATCCTTCTGTCTCAGCCTCACAAGTAGTAGTATTACAGGCATGTGCCACCATCCCCAGCTGTCAGTATACTTTATTTCCAATCCTAGCACAGTTCCTAAATCTTTGGTTACTCATTAAATATATTGAATGAATGAATCCAAATGACTCTACCCTTAGCCATATGACTTCTTCAAGAAACACCACTTGCTGGTCTTGGCCTGGCCAGTCTCCCAAACTGTATGACTGGCCTGGCCTCCTGGCCTTCTAAGCCTCGCTCTGGTTGCCTCCTCCCTCTGATCTGGTCTAACTCTTAGTTTCCCCTAGATCACTGGTTTCTCCTGGTCCTTGGTTTTCACCACTGGGGCAACGAATCCCATTCCTGTTTTGCCAGGAAGCACCTCCTATCCAAGTCCCTGTCTATGAACAGCTGCCCCAGAGCACAGCAGGTCGCCATTTCCTCCACCTAGCCTGCTTCAAAAGCTTCCTAAGCACAGGTGGTACTTACTATTCAAAAGCTACAATCAGCCCAATCTGGCAGCCACCACAGTACAAAAGGCTGCTTTTGGCAATTACATTTTTGTAAATCTTTTCCCCATACCTCATATGTGTCACTGAGTCCTGGTGATAATCTCTACTATTACCTTCCAGAGAATTTTGTTTGAAATCAGCATCAAGCTTATTATTCCTTAGACTTCCTAGAATTTGTTTTCCTTGTTTTTAAATTTTTGACCATTACTTGGTGTCCTTCAGTATCTGGGCACATCTCCCATTATCTGTAATTTCTCAGTGGTCCTATGTGTTCTTGTAGGGATGCACCATCCTGCTCTTTCAGGGCCCTGAGTGTAACGTGTGCATTCAGCAACCGGCATGCCACTGGAGCATACTGAAGTGGGTCTTTTCTCTCTCCCACCGTTCTTACCTTTCCTGCTTCTCTTCTGTCTTCCCTTGACAGAGATGTCAGATGAGTCACTTAATGTATCTGTGCATCTTTCCTCGTTGACAAAGACAGGAGGGTGGGACTAAGTGATTTCAGCATTTCTTCCTGCTCCAAAATTATATGGTTCTGCAATTCTTTAATGGAAGCAAAATACAAGTTCAGGTTGCTCTGCCTTTTCTCTGGTGCTGTTATCATGTCAAAGCATCCCCTCCCAGCAAGCGGCCTATCCTTGCTTGTTCCTCTTCAAAGTAGCTGTAACAATTAAATAAAAAAAAAAAGATAAATCTTTAACGTCATTAACATGTGTTTCAAAACCCCCTTAGGACCCACTGAGCTTGTCTTGTCTTTATTTGTGTGTGTGTGTGTGTGTGTGTGTGTGTGTGTGTGCGCACGCGCGTGTGTGGTGTTTTCTCCCGGGGATTGAACCCAGAGGCAGTCTACCTCCAAGCTACACCTCAAGCCCCATTGCATTTTTTAACTTTTGAAACACTATCATGCTTAGGTGCTGAGGATCCTGCTAAGTTGTTGAGGCTGGCCTTGAACCTGAGCTCCTACTATCTCAGACTCCCAAGTACCGAGATTACAAATGGGTGCTGCAGTACCCAGCTAAGCTTTGCTTTTCTATCATCATATATCTTCATGCATGAGTTTACTCCCAAGCTCCCTCTATCACCCCTGTAGGAAGGTTTAGCCCTAACACTAGATTTCAGAAGTTAGAACATTGATCCCAACTCTCCCTAAACTCTCAGAAGAGAAATTTATTTTTTCCATTCAAGTAATCCTGTCCTGGGATAATGAACACTTGAGTCATAAGATTTGTAAAAAGTTTTTGGAGCTATGTGTATGTATATGTACGTGTGTATGCGTGTGTGCATGTGTATGTAGGTAGGTATATATATCCATCCTTTGGCTTTGAGTTTCCCCTTACTCCAATTTAATATCAAAATTTGTAATTATGCTATTATAAACTTCATCTGCACTTACAAAAACATTCCTTTAAAAAAGATTAAAGAGAACCTCTTTCACATGATAATGATATCAAAACCTTTAAAGGAGGGACAGGGACTATGGAAGAAAGCCATAAAGGCAGGTCACTATCAGTATTTCCAGGGCAGCCACATTCCCACTTAGACCCTCTGGCCTAGAATCTGCTGAAGGTCTATAAAACATAATGAAGTTTCAAACAGATGTGGCCCCTGCCCTCTAGGAGTTTATAGGAGACTTTGTGGGACAAGGCAGAGAAAGTAATGTCTTGGTCTATATTAAATATTATGAAAAATAGTAAGGGGTTTCTAATAGAATCTCAGAGAAATTTTAAATAGCACCCTGACCTATGACAGACAGTATTCTTTAAAACAAAGTCTGTTGTGATTTTTCAAGCCCAGGAGTGATGTATATTAGACATCACAAAAAAAGAATTAATTGATCCCTGTAGTCTGACATTTGACCAGCTGCACATTTTGTCCTCGTTTACATCTTTTAAATCAGAACCTGCAAGTGGTGTTCAGTTTTGTCTTTGTAAGTAGAGCCATGTTGAAGTTTGTTGTCAAAGTAAATTTCAAATACTAGGAGTCACCAGAAAACTTTCAGGGTAAAGTTGCCCAGATTTATCTGTGGATCTGTAGATAGACTCATTCTTTATAATTTTCCATTCAGTTTTTCTATAGCTGGAGCTATTTTTTCATATTGATATATTTCTATCTTTTTTTTCTTTTTACTGTACATAGTTTCTAAGTTAAAAGCATCAGCTTAAAAATTATCAGTGAAAACCCACTTGTATCTTCTATATTCAAAAATAGTAACATGGGAAACTCACTAGAAAATACTTCACCTATTAACCTGGACAAAATGATAACATTTGAAGTATCGTCCATTTACGTGTCACGTGACATGAACCTCTATTTTGATTGGGACTGTCACAGATGATTTCTGCACATAAAATACATCTAGGGACAGCTTTCAAATGGAGTTGTCACTTTTGTTTAGCAGGCAGGAGACTCTATTGCTGTCAAACCCTCTTTACGAGGACATCACTAACGCAGTGATACACTGTCCTAGAGAAGAGGGGTTGCCACTCAGCCTGCTTGGAACAAAAAGAGCAAAGCTGGTCTCTGTCAGGGCGCCTTGTGGGCCAGGAATCTTTTGTTTAGCTCACCCCCCCCCCCCCGTCGCCCCGCACCCCGCACCCAACCTAGCCAGCAATGCTTTTATAGACTTGGAATTAGATTTTTTTTCCCTCCTCTGCTGGTTTGTGAAAGGTGTAAATAGATTAATGTGTTTTGTTATTCTTTGAAGGTAACCCAGGTGATGTAAACCATACACATTTGAGTTGTCTATTCAATTCATGAAGTCATGAAAAGGTAATAAAAGAACCCTAAACCTTCACAACACACACACACACACACACACACACACACACACACATAAACTTTAATCTCTTTATTGCTTTTCAAAATTGTCCTAGAATTTAAGATTAGGGCCAAGACAGTCACATGTTGAAGAATTAGCAAAATAATATAGTTTAATTTTCATTTGTTAAAACAATGATGTTTTCTTTTTTAGGATACATAGGGGCCAATATACTGAACTTCATAAGAAATGGTGTTTTGTATCTTATCATAACATGTGAGGATAATGATATATATATATGTATATATAAAATGTATGATATAATAATATACATTTTATGTATGATATAATAATATACATTTTAAAGGGGCTGAAAATTGCTGATTTCTATGAAATTTTCCTTCTCAAGACTATCCCTGTTAACTTCCCAAGAAATTGTATTTTATTCTTAAACCTTAACTTGATGCATAATTCCCAGAAACAGAAGTAAATTAGGACAAATTTAGATGCCCAGAAATGGTCCACAGGGCTCTAGGTTCTGTTGAACACCACTGACACCCTGCAGTCATCAGCCCTGGGTGTGTATAACTGGGAAGGCAAGTGCTAGGTGTTACTCAGTACTGGAATCATATGATTCCCAAAAGGAAGAAGGGAGACAAGTAAAAATAAAAGAAATTGTACATAAGGGGACAGAAATTTCAGAAAAAAGGATGATTCATCACTTGGATGACAGAAGGAATGGTAACTGAAGACAAAAAAATATTAGAAAGGAAAAATAAAAAGAAAGAGAAGAACCAAAATGAAAGCTGAAGTGACCCATTGGAGCCCGGAGATTGGCAGTTTTACATATGCCAGCAACTCCTTGGAAGCTCAGAAGACCGAGCCGTGGGTTAGGAAGGCTCCTGATAATTTTCCCACTGAGAACTGCCCATGCGGACTTCCAAGGCCCTTATCTGCATGATAATTTCCAACAAGCAGACCTCTGAAACCTCTCCTTTTCCCAGTAATAAAAAGGAGGCTAGTTTCATAAATTTAGCATATTACCCATTGCGGACTTCTGCCTTGCAAATCACAGATTAATTCTTCATGGAACAGTTATGAAAAATACAAACTTAAAATTCTATTTATGACTCAGACGACCAACCAAGTAATGAGATTCTGTGTTATGGTAGCTGTCACATCTTGTCTCGGCCCTGTTGTGTCTAAATGGTAGCTCTCTTATTAAGTTCCATTAGAGAGTTTTACAATACCAAATTGTTTACATGCTACTGTTTTTCTGCTGCCTGATAGTAGAGCTCGTTTCACTCATTAATGTGGGTGATATCTCACATTATTGGAAAGAGCTGAAATAAAAAGCAGCAGGAAGGCAGCAAGCACTAACTGAAGTGCTTCTGTCTTGTCTCTCAACATATATGTATATACATATATATATATATGTGCGCGTATATATATTTTTTTTAATTTGCAATTCAGCCTATCATCTTATGAATGGGAAATACTCTTTTTTCTTTTTGTGGCACTGAGGATTGAACCCAGGGGCATTCTATATCCGAGCCACACCCTTTTGTTGTTGTTTTGAAACAGTGTCTCACTAGGTTGCTGAGAGTCTTGCTTCTTTGCTAGCACTGTTCTCAAACCTGTGATCCTCCTGCCTCAGCCTCTCAAGTACTGGGATTACAGATGTGTGCCACTGCACGTGGCTTATTTGTTAAATTTAAATGACCCCACAGCTGGGCATGGTGGCACACACTTGTAATCCCAGCACTTGGGTGGCTGAGACAGGAGGATTGCAGGTTCACGGCCAACCTCAGCTACTTAGTGAGGCCCTCCTCAACTTAGTGAGACCCTATTTCAAAATAAAGAATAAAAAATAGGGCTGGGGGTGGAGCTTGGAGGTAGAATGCCCCTGTATACTATTCCTAGTACCACAAAAAATTAAAAATAAATAAATAACCCTGCCCCTACTACTAAGTTGTATGTTTTGTATGACCATAAACTTAATCTTCAATCTTACCTATGTTCCCCACGAAATCGCCTTTTTGCTGTGTTAAACTTAAAGCGACTTATATGTGTGGCTTTCCTTATGGGTTACAAAAGACTTGCATAGACATGTTCCCATTTCATTTTGACCACAACCTGGTAAGAAGGGAAAACAAGGAAGCTGAATCTGATAAAATAAAAGTCTTTCCTAAAACTCCTCAATTAAAAATACTAAGTTTCTCCTTCAGTCTGGTTAGTTCTAGCAGTAATGCTATGCATCTTCTGTATATATTTCGTTACTTAAAGATAGATATATGTTTATTTTCTCACTTTTCAACTTTAAACTACATATAATAACCAAAAAGTTAAGAGGGAAAAAGTTTCAAATCACCAATTATTTCATGATTCAGAGTTGGCCACTATTAACATTTTAGATATTTTCACTCAGTGTGTATCTTTTTTCTATGTCTATCACTGCATATAGAATATATCATTTCTATATCTGTGTGGTACTAACATGGATAATGCTTACATGCATATATCAAATTTTAGTAACTTTCTTTTTTGCCATTATACTGTGATTTTTTGTTTGTTTTTTACCTGTACCAGTCAATCTCTTTGAAACTGCCACTTGTAATAGTTGCATAAAACATTGTATAGCTATACCAGGATGTATGTCACCTTTCCCTTACTACTGGACACTCAGAGCATTTCAAAGTTTTCAGTGTTGCAAATTACCCCTTGAGAAGTACCTCTCGAGAACATCTTGCCACACAGGTTGGATTATTTTCTGAAGATTCCTAGAATAGAAGGGATGCATCCAGGGCTTGAAACGTATTGTCAACAGTTTTCTAGAAAAATGGAAAGAAATAATGCTTCTAACAGCGATGTAGAAGACAGATCATTTTACCCTGTTCCTGACAACAATAAGTATTATCAATTTTCTCCCCTTAAACCTTTATTAATCAGATCAGCGAAAAGTAGTGCTATGTCATTTTACTTTGAATTTCTCAACTTACTAGTGAGGTTGAACATAGAAAGCCATGCCTGTTCTGAATTACCACTGGAAGTTTTCATTTTATCTCACGCCCAGTCCATTATCAGGAAGAATAGTTTTAGTAGTCAACTTCTGTTTCATTCCTCAATGAATAGATCTTTATTTATCAAAACATATTTGGATGCAGGATTTTATAACCTTTTAACAAAAAAAGAAGAAGAATTACGCATCTGGGTCTTTCATGCATTAAGCCAAGTCATATCTACTTGGATCTTGTTTTAATTGACTTATTCTTCCCTGTAATAAAATAGCATCCCTTTGAATAGGTAGTATTAAAAAAAAAAAAAAAAAGACCCTCACAGTAGATAGTGAAAGAAATGTCGCTCAGGGTCTGGACATTGCTATGACAACCCAGACTCCATCTATCACCATTTCCATCAGCATGTGTTGTGTTGCAGAGGAACCCCCTTTGCAGTGTTTAATCTGAGAATTTTAATATTAAATACATATTTGACATTGAAGGCTCACACCTTATTTGCTATTGTCAGGCTTAGTTGATAGACAGCTAAGTCAGTCTCTCTTTATAGTCCATTTCTGAAATGAAACTATAAATTTTGAAGCTAGGCTTCATCATTGCAGAGAGAAAAGCTTTTCCAGTCCATTGTTGAAATATAACATTTTATAGGATTTATGAGGTCCAGATTCAGGAAGATCACTTGCCAAGCACTTAAGGCTGGTTTTTGCCGCCCTTTGCTTTTCTTCCCCCTCACAAACATATACAGGGAAGGGAAAACCATTAGAAGAGAAAAATTATGAAGAACTTACTAGATCCAATAAAAATATCAGTCTTAAGGGAAAGAAAAAAGTTCTGAGCAGTTAGCGTGAGGCTCATTGACTGCTCTTTGGTGATAGGCAACCTGCTGCCGCAGATGAAATGGACGCTGTATTCGTCTTGAGAGTCAATAAGAGCCCCTGATTCAGAGCAACATTTTGAATTTATGCTCATGATATAAGTCCCTTCCAATATGTGGCCAGGATTCTGAAGTTGCATGATATGACGAGCTCTGTGATTCAGTCATATTCCATTTAGCTTGTTTTATTGCTGTTAATTTTACACAGGAAAATAGATTCTCTGAAACTTGTGATCACAGTAGCTGTCAAGTGGTTGGAAATGAAGAAAACCACCAGACAGTGTCCGATTTATTAAACGCACCAGAAGTGCAAAATTAATGCAGTTCTTTGTCTTTGAAAGGCTCGGCGTCCGCACACTGGATTTATCCTAATGGACGTGTGGTGGAAGGAACAATCATCAATTAGCTATCTCTTTAGCCAGGCACCACGTTGTTGGAAAGCATGTAAGGGGAGACACCAGTGCACCTAGGCAGACCTCCAATTTGTTCATTTTGACTCAAATGACTTAATTTAACATTTTTCTAACACATGCATTAGGTAGAATGGTGACGTTTCCTTTATTATTTTTTTTTCCTTAAGAGAATTGCCAGTGTAAAACCATATGAAGTAGGCTTCTCACTCCATTTGTTTTCAATCACCATCCTTAATGCATGAATTTCTGAATAGCCTGTTACTCTTCCAAGCCCTAAATGGCGGGGTGAATGTGGAATAGAAAGTTCTGATGCTCTTTCTGTTGGACCTCTGTTGACTTTGAAAATGTTTTATATGCATGACATATTCCTATGCTGGGTGATCTTGCCTATGGTCTTTTTTTTTTTTTTTAATAAATGGATTTTGCATTATCCTCTTATTAGAGGTATCATGTACAAAAGTCTTTGAAAGCAAAATTTGGGTTCCCCCATGAACTCTTTCTGTTTGCCCAGGACACATAGGGATCATTTATCAAACTCATTAACAATAATTTCATCTGTTGAAAAGTTCATCTCCTAATCAACTGACTTTTTTTTCTCCTTTTTTTTCCCTAAAATATATTAACCTTTTACCTTGTATCATCTGGAAGTATAATGAAAACATCTGTTGCTTGTCTTTGGAAATGATGTTTCACATTTCTTTATATTTGTAGGTGGATTCTAAGATCTATCTATGTGAAGAAACACTTCAAACAAAATTCAGTAACTATATATCTGGCTTTGTGTTGTTCAAATTGTAGGATTTCAAGCTTTATCATGAGGCCTGATGTTGACTCCTGAGCTCAGAAAACCTTTGCTTTTGCACTTGAACTGCACTCCCCACCCCCAATACAACAGAAATGTGCTTCCGGTTATTACATAATTAGTTGTCTAAAATGTTTATGAGCAGATAAGCACACCAAGTCTGAATTTGCCTTGTATATTTTTACAGCAATTCTGAATATTCTCTTTGGTACAGAGCAGAGGATGTATGTGGAAGCATTATTCCTGAATTTTTTATAGGTTCTCTCTTTTTGCCATTCTAACTACTGTCTCCCACAAAATTTGAGTCATACCTCAACTGTACAAATCCCCTTTTAATGTTCAGTTGCCCTGAAGTGTGCAGTTGTAGAATATGTCTAAATGTCTCCTGTGAAGAAATTGGAGGCATTGGTTTTAACAAAAGCAATAAAATGGCTACAGCAAAGAGCATTCTAGAAGTAAACATATGTCCTTCCTTGTTGTTGGACTCCTGTTCAGTAAAACGAATTCTTAAGGCACATGATTTTAGCCTGTCTTCCTTGCTCTTGTGTCTAGGGAATTAAAAAGGAAGGAATTCCATTTTTTATGGTCGCTAAGACTTCAGTACAGAGCATTGCTGTCAAGGAAGCACTATCCAGTTTACAAGCCTGACTTACTATTGCCACAATGTGAGTGCATGTGCAAGAAGGTGAGAGTGTTCATTAAATAGAAAGGGAAAGCATAGCCGGGCATGGTGGTGCATGCTTGTAATCCCAGCATTTGGGAGGCTGAGACCGGAGGATCCGGGTTTGCAGCCAGCCTCAGCTACCTAGTGAGGCACTCCGCAACTTAGTGAGACCCTGTTTCAAAATAAAGAATAAAAAAAAATAGGGCTAGGGGTATAGCTCGGAGGTAGAATGACCCTGAGTTCAATCCCCAGTACCGCAAAAAAAAAAAAGAAAGAAAAGAAAAAGAAAAAAATAAAGGGAAAGCATGCTTTGAAGGAAGTTTCATAATTTTCTTCTTGGACCTCAGCCAAAAGATCAACACTCTCCATGCAGTAAGGGATCAGTAAATTTCTTTTGGTGATGGCTGATTAGTCTTCAATACAGTGAACATTCCAACCCAGTGCTAGACTTGGAGAGGAATATAGACTAAGGAGAGGCTCTCTTTAGGAAGCTCCATCCCACCTCACCCAGTCCCCCAGCAGGACTTCACCATCCTCACGGCTTCATAACTGGTCTACAAAGCATTAACTCATGTGCAGTTGGATGTCTTCCCCAGATCCACAACCAGCACCTCTGTCTCTTAATGGAGATCAAATCCTTGAATTAAACTGAGGTTAAATTATTTGCATCAACTTCGAGGCAATAAGGTGGGCACCAGGGACTTCCCAGTTACCCTGAAAACCTGTCTTTGAGTACTTTTTCTCTAGACTCTCAGTCCCTTTACTAGGCCTTACCAGTTTTTCCTGAAAATATTAATCAAGGTACTTCAAAATGTGGGTTATTGGTTTCTAAATTAACCCAGAGTATGGGGTTGAATGAGTTGAGTGAGTTTTAAGTCTCCACTGAACTGACTCCATCGACAGTGAGCCTATCTCATTCCAAACATCATAGTGCATTCCCTTTTACCCAGAGCTTGGCCTGACTAAATGATAAGGAGAATGCTTTTGATTTTACCTGGAATGGAATATATTTCCATTTGGCAGCTCTCCTCTTAGCCCTGCCTGAGATTTCAGCTACCTCTGCAGAGTGCTAGAAAGCGATATGCTTATTAGAAAACTTTATTAATCAGAGTAGAGTGCTATTTGGCAGTTAGATTCTAATGAGGCTGAGGAGCTAAATTTAATTCAAAGCTAAAGGTCAGCAAATAGGGCTGGCCCACCTTCTTTACAGCGTGCGAGCTCGGATGTTCGCAGCTTCCAGACAGTTTCATCGAGTAGTGTGCATCCTATATTTAGTATGAAATAACATGGAAAAGGTTTCCAATAACACCATTTCAGCACACACATATTCCACGAGCATTAATAAGCAAGGCACATTACTGCTTGGCTAGACAATTCTTATGGGAGCCGATGGCACCAGGATGTTAGAGCAATTGCTGGCTGAAAACAGGAGGCTATGCTAACATGTTAAAGTGGAGAAAGTCAGGAACTTAAGAGAAATTTCTTTAAATGGCGCAATATATGGAAATGGCAGAGTAGCTTGCATTAAGCTCTTAAGGATGTACTTGTGGTGCTCAGCTTAAGGACTTGGGGAAGAGAAATAGAAAAGGAAAGCTTGTTTGAGGCAGCAGCTACAGGTATTGTTGAGTGGCTGTGGCCCCAGACTGCCTCCCAGGCACACTCCACCCCCTGCACCTACCTTCCCTCGTCCTTCAATAGCTCTGTCATTTCTTCCCTTTTCCTTCCCACTCCTCATTCAGTGCACACTTTCTTAGATGGCTTTCAGGTGTCCAATTCCCATAAAAGCATGTGGATTGAGCACACGTAGGTGAGAACGCCATGCCAGCTTCCATAGGGGATGCAAGAATTATTGAACTCTTGGTAACACTTAGCCATTACCAGGGCTTTGACAAAGACTTAAAATATATAAAGCATATGAATGATCGCAGTGCCACAGAGAGAAGGTGAGGGCCTTCATATAAGAACAAGAGCACTACAGGCATTCCACCTTCTGCCAGGAAAGGTTCGTGGGATAGCCTGCACTTGGAAATGCATTCCCTATTTCTCTCCATTCCTTGTGGCCACCACCTTGACCTGGCTACTGTCATCTCTCACCTACACTTCTGCAGCAATCTCTAGTTTGTCTTCCACAGAAAAGGCAGAATTGTATTCTAAAAATTTTAATTAGATCATGTCAGTTTCTGGCTTAAAAATCTATTGTCAGCCAGGCATTGCGGCACATACCTGTGATCCTTTGGAGGCTGAGACAGGAGGATTGTAGGTTTGAGGCCAGTCTCAGCAATTTAGGTAGACCCTGTTTCAAAAAAAAATTAGGGCTAAGGGCATAGCATGGAGATAGAATGTCCCTGGGTTCAATCCCCAGCAATAACAACTATTGTCAACTCATTTCACTCTCAGTTAAGTCCAGAGGTGTTAGGTTCTTCAGGGCCATTGACCCCACTGTTGCCTTCCCATTTGACCTTGTCACTTGCTTCATCCTTTAAGCATTAATCTCTAGCCACATTCCTTCTGTTCCTTTAACTTGTTATATTTATTCTTTCCTTAGGGTTCTGGCTCTAGTTGTTGTTGTTGTTGTTTTTTTCCCCTCTAGAATGTTCTTCACAGAGATACTTCTGGATGATTTCTTCTTGTAATTCAGACTGTAGCTTTAAAGAGAAGGACTTTCTTGACTGTTCTATCTAACGTAGCTACAGAGCCACTGTCTTACTGCCGTATTGTATTTTAAGTCTCCAGAAGGCACTTACTGGATATTTTTTCCTACTGGTTTGTGTATTATCTCATTCCTCTCACTACAAATAAGGCTTGTGGTTAAGGACCTTATATGTCTTGTATTCCCCCTATTTTCCCAGGATCTGGGATAGTTGATAGTAAATAGTAGGTGCTTCATAAATACATGCTAAGTAAGTGTAAGATTCTTAAAAAAATTTCACAAGTAGAGAGTCATTCGTTTAGATAATGTGCCAGGTCCTGACTTTGGACAATCGGCTATCAGCAGGACCTAGCAGATTCCTGCTCTAGGCACTTCCATTCCCATGGAGCAGACAAGGTAAGTGAAGGAACAAGTATTGGAGATGCTTGCACACAGAGATGGGTGCTGCAAAGAAAAGGAGCAGACTAACTGGGGAGGGCGTGGCTCAAAGGGTCTGCAGCTATGGTGACCACAGGAGGGTCCTCTGACAAGTGAGAGCCTGCCTTGAGAAACT
The DNA here is from genome assembly GCA_004027655.1 of Graphiurus murinus. NCBI lineage: Eukaryota > Metazoa > Chordata > Mammalia > Rodentia > Gliridae > Graphiurus > Graphiurus murinus. The sequence goes on from PVLC010002775.1 coordinate 17,225, forward strand.
GCAGGCACAGTGCTCCAGGCAGAACAGCATACTTGTGGGACTGACGAGCCCGGGGCTGCACAGGAATTAAGGATCAAGAAGCTGAGCAAGCCAGAGAAGATGGAGGAGGCCATCAGCAGGCCAGGTCAGCAAAGAGAGGGCCACGTAGACCCTGGGGAACAGCACGGCAATCAGTCTAAATGTGTTGTTGGCCAAGCAGTGGATGTCTGTAAAGATGTGATACGCTCTTAATTATATTGTTTTTCAAATGAAAGGAAAGAATTACAGGTGAAAGAGTTAGTGTGGACAAAAACATGGGGCAAAGTATAGGCGAAACCAAGCCTTCGTTCAAAAAAGAATGAAAGTTCCCCTGGATACCAGGCTGCAAGTGAGAGCAGGAGAAGGCACAGGCAGCATGTGAAGATGGCACTGAGATTCTTGGCACGGGCGCATCAGGTGCCTTACTCAGAAGGGCTAACCTGGTCACAAATTAGAGGGAGTCAGGTAGAGAGAGACACGTTTCCATGGAGTTATGATCAAAGTAGGAACATGGGGAGGGCGAAGGGCTAGAGGCAATCCCACTGCAACCAATTGGATCTAGCAGGCATGGAAGAAAAGACCTCAACAAGAATATAGAATACTGGGATATCGACAACATGGTAAATGCTTATTTATTGAATATTATATGCCAGCACCATTCTAATTGCTATACATAATAACTTCCTTAAAGCTCAAAAAAAGTCTCGTGTGATTTTACTAACATTATCCTCATTTCACAGCTAGGGAGGTTCCATGCCTGCTCCAAAGCTGGGAGATTGAAAGTGGCAGAACCAGGATTCGAACCCAGGCAGCCTGGCTCCAGAGCCTGTGCTCTGAGTGATGATCATTGTTTCAAGCTTTGATGAGTATAGGGAAGCAATTAAAAGGCCAGGAAAATAGGAGGGAAGTGGTTTTGAATGGAAACAGGAGAAGGTTGCTTCTGGACACGTTGAGTGGAAGAGGTTGGTGCATTTCACAGGCAGAGGTGGAGCAAGGTGCAGTATGGTTACTGGAACTCCCAGGGGATGTTGCAGACTTGTGCCCTTGTGCATGCAGGCTCTGTTGAGGGCCTGCCCCGGGTGAGGTGCTCCAGGGATCATTTGTTGAATGGATGGATGAGTCGGTGAATGAGCATGAAAAGGGATATGATAATCTAATGCTTGAATAGTATCCCCAAGAGTGAAAATACAGATGAGAAGCAGTTAGAGAGTCTGGGAAATGGCCTGTGTTTACTGGCCAGTGAGAGAGACATTGAAGAAGACGGACAATCAGAAGATTGTAGGAGAAGGAAAGTAACGAAGAAGGGACTTGCAGGAAGGGATGCTGTCCCATGTCCAGTCCTGCACAGGCCCCTGGCCTTTTGGTTTTCTGGCAGTGTTAGCAGTGGTGAAGGTGCAAACTAGATTGTCACCAGCCCAAGTCAGTGATGGCAGATGACAAAAGGAGACAACAGATGCTTGCTTTTGAAAGTTTCCTAAGAGAGGAAGCAGAAGCAGGAGGCCTTAGCTTCAGAGAGAATTAGGGGCTACCAGATAGTCCCCTTTCACAAAGGGCCTTTAATTGCTCCTGAGAGAAGAGAATGAGGACCAGTGTCTAGGCCTCTGCAGGAGTGCGTGGAATTCTAGCCTACAGAAAAGGGCTACAGGGGGCTGGATCTGCATAACAGCAGGGCTCCACAAGCCTGGGCACCAGTGGATGCAGGGCCACCTCTGTCAGAATCTCCCTCCAGGGGCGGGAACAGGAGATAATAGTTGGTTGGATTAATTTGGTGACACCCTCCCTCATTTGGATAAGGCTAGAAAATACTGACATCATCATGTTGCCAATTTTATAGAGATGCAAGACTTATTTCTCCACTGACAAGAATTTATGGCACCCAGCAGCTGTTGTTTATTATTATTTTTTTAAAGCTTCTCTCCACCCCCTTCTTCAGACTTCTCTGGACTTACATCTGTCCTCCCAGCTGTGAGCTGCTGAATCCCAGGGTGCAAAGCCCCGGAGACAAGTGGGAAGGGCATACAAATAATGATTATATGCCGCTTAAGTATAAATCTTGGTTCATTGTGTGTCCAGGGGCGCATGTCTTCAGATTCAAGTGTGCGTCTCTCTCTCCCTTTCAATATCTGTCTGTAAACCTTGATGGTATTAAACATATGTTTTAATAAATATTTTGTTTGCTGTATCCCCATTAATATTCATAGGGAATGGAGCACTTTGGGTTTTGTGATTTCTAATAAACATTGATGGTGTTACTAGTTTGTACTGAGCATTCAGTATGCTCCATCAAAATGGCAGCTCTAATTAGGTTCCTTGAATTAGCTAATGGATTTTGAGAAAGATAGCTTAGAAAGCTCTTACAGCTGTCCAAGATATTCTTGCCATGGCAGAAAGACAAAAGGCCCCTGGAAGCTACAGACTTCAGAGCTTTAGAAATGCAGCTGACAGTTAAAAAGATAAATTACATTCATATTTTTCCAGTGAAAGTCCTAATACTGAATTAATGTTATTCCTGTAGTGAGCGTCCATTAAGAAGCTCATTTTATTATAAGGATGCATTTTGACCATTAGCTCTTTTTCTTTAGTTCCTCCTCCCCCCCTCCCCCTCCCTTTTCTCCTTTCAATTCCCTAGATATTTTGGACACAGTATTAAAAAGCTTCTTTGAAGAATAGGAAATGATTCCTTGGGGTGGGGGGCAGGTTATAAATTTAGAAGTCTCTCTTAGATATACAATAAGTATTCAGTTTTTAAAATGAGTCAAGTAATATATAAAGAAATAACCTAGTGATTCAATTTAAGCCTTGTGACTTATATTTTAAGTAGAATTTGGGGAGAGGGAAGCTTCTAGTTAGTTGGCAATGGGCTTACTGACACTTGGGCAGGAGATGATTTTGTTGTAGAATAGGAACTATCTCTAACAAAGCATGTTACTTCCTTCTTTCATCCTAAGAAGCAATGCACAAAATAATGCAATGTATTCAACATGTTCTTCCCTTTTGCTTCCTAAGAAAAAGTTTCCTTAACAAATAATGAACTTACGACATTTGAATGACTATACCAAACATCTCTGCAAGTAGAAAAAAAAAGAAAGTGGTTCTTGGTAGAATGGATAGTAGAAAAGTTCATGGCAAATAGCAAAATTTAGGAAACCAATATAGTCACCCCAAAGTTCCTTTTAGTTGGACATGTGAGTCTTCATTAGTTCTATAATTGTGCTCTGCATAACTTTTTGCTTCCAGTTCATCCATGTAGAAGATTAATACCTGGTACTTTTAATCTGAAAAGTTGCATTTCTCTAGTAGCACAGTAAATCCTTTAGGGAATGTTTCCTGGGTCATTAACTCTCAGCCATCCAAATTCTGTCTCCCTCACTTGAGTCTTTGTAGCTCCTGTGTTTTTCTAGTCCTCCCTGCCTTTTGGCCCTTTTTTATTTTTACTTTTTTCTTTTTCTTTTTTTTTTTTTTTTCTCTCCTCATTAGTACCTTTCACAAACAAGGGGCTGGGCCAGGAAAAGAATGTGAAACTTAAGTCAATTAATTGGGGTATTATTTACAGCTCTGGGAAAACACTTGGTTGGAAATGAAACTAATGTTGTTGGTTTAAATGAGATTTTTCTAAGTCATCTGTTGTGTTTAGTTTTCATGCTTTTCCAAACCTATTTCTGCAGACAATTGAGAACTAACAAAAATGCTGTGGCTAATAAAGCTGTTGGCACTGGGGAAGAAATAAAGATAGTGTTGATGCAAGGTATAGATTACAGATCAGAGAGCTGCTTTGCCTCGGTGTAATGTAAATAAAAATGGGAAAGTGCTATTAGATGAAGTACTAAAAAAAAAACAAAAAAACAAAAAAACAAAGATACTCATTTCTTCCCCACCCATGACTTCAGCATGTTCAGCATGATGGGTAAAAGATATAATTGACATCATGTTTATTGAAAAAACTAGCAACTCTCACACTATCGAGATGCTACTGAAAGCTGGAGGAATTCAGGGTTTGGGGGTTTGGATTTTTTTTTCCACCATGAGTTATTTATAGAGTTCAACTGTCAGCTGCACAGTGCCTAGTCTTCCCTCTTCTTTGATATTCGACAATTCATTCACTTTTCATATCAAGAAGACAGCTAGGAATGGTTCCCTGGCAGATACTCAGGCACTACCATTACCTCCCTTTACCAGTTAAGACTGACCACTTTTCTTTGGAGCACCAGTGAAAATGAAGTTCTTCATCAACCCATAATGGGCTGGTTTCATTCATTTGTTTTGTTTTGCTTTAACTTTTTGTCCTCTGATTTGGCAGCCAGTGCCCTGTTCCTAATGAGAAATTTGTCACTGTATTAATGATGTGTCATGCCTCACCACCAGCTAATGTCACCAGTTCAGTGAGATGTTGAACTGTTCAGTTTTCAAACTGGAAGAAAGTCTCGGTGTCCCATCGCCTCAGTTGACCATGGTCCTCAGGCCCAGGACACAACAAGCAGGGAAATGGAAATAGAAAGTGACTTTTGTCAATGATTTGGTCAACCGTTCAGTCTGAACCATGTGCGCACATAAGAGATCATTGAATATAAGTGTAAGAAAAACCCATAAAAGCCAACTAGTTCATTCCACAGGTTATTTCTTCCAGATTCACCTTTACATGGAGCCTAACTCTGATGCCGATGCGCTCCTATTTGAAAGTACGTCATCCCCTCCAGAAAGATGGGCATTTGGAATAGTTCAAGTCCTACCTGCTGTACTTCCCAGCTTCTCTCCATTCTCCCGACACATCGCCATGCCTAATATTGTGTCCTGTCCTGTGCCCTCCCCTTTACATGGGCTGTCCCTTCTCTTGGGTCCTTTTCTCCACAAGGCCTCTCCTGACCTCCCCAAGCAGAGTTAGCCACCCTCTCCTGGAAGACTACAGAACCTCGTAAGGCTCCATGACACCCTCTCCTGACAAGCACCACACTGTACTGCCTTTACTTATTTATATGGCTCTCTACCCCCTCTGGACTGTGAAATCAATCCCTGAGGGTCACATCTGGGTCTTTATCATCTTCACCCCCCCAGGGACAGGGACACAGCAATATTTGAGAATGTGTAGAATTTGAACAAACGTACACATCAGAACACAATCAGAGAGTTACTGGAGAGCTTTTCTGGAAGTAACTGATGAGCTACATTTATACTATTTTCTATTCCATGCTGGAAAAAAAGTCAACATTTTCCTAGTAAGTATTTGTAAGACTCTAGACATCTTTAGCAACAAACTAAAACATCCATAGGTGATGATAACATAAGCTGTCTTCTGTTCCATAAATCCTTGAGGTCAAGAGGTCAACAGAGGTTACGGGGTTACCAGAGTTCCCTTTTCATTCTAGAAAATGCAAACTGAGGGATATTCTTGGATTTGATGCCCTTTGGGACCTAAGTAGATGTTAAATGTTCATGCAGCTCTTGGATTTGAGAATCTATTTGGATTGGGTGCTTGTTATAACCCTATTTGAAATTTCAGAAGAGCTCATTATGCATGCATATGAGTGTAAAAGTCATGCAGAAATATAGGTAACATCAAAACATGTTATTAATAGATTTTGGACCTCTTGCTATTATGCTAACCATATCAGAATGCTTCAAATATAATCTCATGCTTATTAGATAGTGTGATTTATCACCATGTGTGACCATCAAGATCTGGTCCACAGTCACATCTGTATGTGACCCAGGTATTTCTTCTACATGTTTGGATGATTTTATTATATATCCCTTTAATAGAAATAAAGGTAAGGGCTACTTTACATATCATATGTATTTGGAGCCCTTTGTTTCCTAACATCTAGGGTTGCACTTCTAATTATAGTCTTCAGCTTTCTTCCATTGAAAAATTTATTCTCCTTTTTAAAAATATTTTTTCCTCGTCACTTTTATTTTTTCCAACTTCCTCCATTGAGAGAGAGAGGAAAAAAATATTTGTTGTGTAAGAAATTACTGTCTTGCGGGCGTGGTGGCACACGCTTGTAATCCCAGCATTTGGGAGACTTGAGACCAGAGGATCCGGGTTCAAGGCGAGCCTCAGCTACCTAGTGAGTAACTCCGCAACTTAGTGAGACCCGGTTTCAAAATAAAGAATAAAAAATAGGGCTGGGGGTATAGCTCAGAGGTAGAATGCCCCTGAGTTCAATCCCCAGTACTGAAAAAAAAAAAAAAATTACTGTCTTAATCTCCTGACATTTTGTTACCACCCCATTCACTCTCCTGATCGTCCTCTCCTGACTAATATAACCCCTAAATAAAAAACCACTATCCATGCACTGAATCACTTAGAACCTAGTTATTTTCTCCAAACATTGTGCAGTTAGGGTTTACTTCCTTGTTATCTGAGAAGAAAGGTCTAGGTGTCCAGCTGTTGAGAATCAGTGGGGTTTGATGGCATTCCATGGTCCCTTGAAAGAAGAGAGAACTTCTGTTGTTTCCTCTGAGGAAGAGGGAATTTCACGGAGGCCTAGGAAATTCCCAAGGTTTCATGGCCTGCAGCCCACAAAGGCTTATTTTTCCCAGAATTGACCCTGAAAGTTTAATCCACATCTAAATGTCAGATTTGTATTCTTAAAACTCAGGCTGTGTTTGATTTAAGCCTAGAAGATAATAATTTTATCTGCACAGGTCTTGCAGTTGTTGGTGAGAATATCATTGCAAAGGGGTGCATGTGGATGTGTTTTATCATTAATTTGCTCAAGTACCATACAAAAGTTTATTTCTCCTTAAGTTGTATTTTGTTCAATTCAAGAACATGAGTGTGAAGTAAAATAATGTGTTTTATAGGTTTCTTCCATTTACCTTTTAATGATTATTTTACTCATTTATTTTGGACCAAAAATAAGTTTACAAAAAAAAGAAGCTTTCACAAAAGCTTGTAATGTTCCAAAAGGAATCATAAGTTAAGTTTATAAAGTCATTACCTGAGAAAAATTTGTGTATGGTCAAAATTATCCCTGAGAAACACTGTAGAAGAATGCTGTATTGACCCCAGACCTAAAACCTCTCACTAAACCCACCCAGTGCTGTTTCTTTAACTCTGCATTCGATGGCTCTTCCCTTAGTTAAGGATCCAGGGGGCCACGTTGGACAAATAATGTCTACCTTTGACATTGGTATCATGTCCAGCAAAACATAAAACTTAGATTATGAAGGGTGTTTAGGAACTGACACTAACAGAGAGAAACAGAGTCAGCTCATATCCAGGGGTGTATATGTCCATTGAGTGGAATGGCTGATTGAAACACTATCACTATTTAAATTTCTCAAGTCCCTATTTTTGTTTAAGCTCAAGTAAATATATTAATTAAATGCAGTTCTGATGCAACGTCACTATACCTCAGCCATGTCACAATAGCCATATCTACATAGACAACAATGCAGGGCATGGTGTAAGTATCATCTTTAGCAGAAGACACAATAAATGCATGGTTTCACAGTGATCCAGATCGATTTTCCTTTACATTTCTGTATGCTTGTTTCGTAAAGATGTAGAGAAGAAAGGAAGTGATCATTTTACTGTCATCCAGTGCAAACTTTTCAACTATACTTTCAGATATTTTTTTCTTAGAAAACAAAAATTACCATAGGAGTCACTTCATAAGTTACTCCTGATAAGACACCTCTATATACTTTATATTGTTCATAAAATTGGCAAAAGGCCTTTAGACAGCAATATATATGTGTGTATATATATGATATATAACATTTAATATGTTTATCTATATATAACTTTAAAGTATCCAATATTTATATAAATTACTTAAGATTCAAAAATATTGCCCCATGGACTGGGTGTGGTGGGACATGCCTGTAATCCCAGTGTTGGGAGACTGAATCAGGAGGATCACAGTTTCAAGGAGAGCCTCAGCAACTTAACAAGGTCTTCAGCAACTAGTGAGACCCTATTTCCAAATAAAAAACAAAATAGGATGATGCTAGGGGTATACTTCAGAGGTAGAATGCCCCTGGTTCAATCCCTAACACCACACACACACGCACGCACGCATGCACACACGCACACACACATGCACACATACACACACAATATTGTCCTATGTATATTGGAAAAAATATATCTAAATACTACTCAAAATATGAATAACTCAAAAGGGTATTTTATGACAAATGGCAACACTGGCTTCTGAAATTTGAGCACAACCAGGAGGTCATTGTACAGTATCAGAATAATGCAATTATTTGTTACAGACTTATAAAAGGTGAGTTGAAGCTGTGAAAAAATATCTCGGGTGGTGTTTGAATCATGACTAGCACTGTTGATATCACTGTTAAGGAATCACTGCTTTTGCTAGAAGTGGAGATAGAGCAGCAGGATGTTCTGATTAGAGAGAAGCCTTATACTATCAAGTGATAAAGAGCAAAGGTACAGCGATGCCTTTTATCAGAAGAGATGACATTGATCTGGTGATGGATTCAATAATCAATCACATGAGGGAAAGTTGCCCTTCATGGATCAATGAGGTTACTTTTAATGTAAATGGCAGTCAGTGGTTCATGGTGTGAGTGGAAATCACAAGTGCCCAGGGAAAGGGGCCTTTATTTCTTTATGTTCCACCACTGTGCCTTGATTCATTGGGGTCAAGGTCCAGTCCAGGGTTAAGATTTCCAAGACAAATATTCAAGCTATGGGAGTCAGAAGGTCAGTCCACCAAGCTAGGGGTGGATATACCAAGACAAGGATCTCAAAGCAAGCAGATGCTGAAAGCAGGAAACACGTTGAGAAAGACAAAAGGTCAGACTCGGGTTGCTAAGGCAAGGTCAAGAGTCCAGGTAACCCAAGTCACATTGTCATATTGTGGCATCTAAGTCAAAATGCCACAGCAGGCTCAGGATGGCTGGGGAAGGACCACTGTGCAGGACTCCAGCCCGAGCAAATGTATCCATCACTGTGCTTTGTGGGGTTTCTTCCTCCTCATGACCCTCACTTGCATGTCAACCTCCCCAGAGCATCATGACATAGGGGTTAGTTTGCTGAGCCCTTGGAAGTTTATACAAATACACACTTTTCAAAGTTAAACATTAGCATAGAGGGTAGTTTTTGCTTAGATTCTTCCCCAGAGTTGTTATGCGACATTAAATTCTCACTTAATATGCCAAAGCAGTGTTTATTCATCTACTAAAAAAAAGGTCTAATGTCAGAGATAATTTATGAAAGTGGTCCTAGAAATTAAACAGGATTCTAGATGTGATGTTTTTTGTTACTAATATTATTCACCCTTTCTTAAGCTCATTATTCTTAATATAGGAATTTATAAGCAATCATAGTTAGCAATGGGCTCTTAATTTAGAGTAATTGTTTTAATCAAAAAGATAACTTAAAACTGGTTTAAATTAAGTGCACATATGAGCAAAGACCTTGTGTGTGTGTGTGTGTGTGTGTGTGTGTGTGTGTGTGTGTGAGAGAGAGAGAGAGAGAGAGAGAGAGAGAGAGAGAGAGAGAGAGAGAGGGAGAGAGAGAGAGCGCGTGCGATGGTACTAGGGATTGAAGTTCACCCACTAAACTACATCCTCAGCACTTTTTATTGTTTTTAATTTTTGAGACAGGGTTGCCCAGGCTGACATAAAACTTGCCATCCTCCTGCCTTAGTGTCTTGAGTAGCTGGGATTATAGGTACGCCACCATGCTGGACAAGCAAAGACATATTCTCATTTGGGGGAACTTTTTGGCAAAAACAACTGAAAATGAGGGACACCATCATAAATAATGATGGGGAACTGGGGAGAAAATTAGACAGAAGAATCCCCAAATATTGTCTATAGCTAATAAGCTAAGGGTCCCCAAACCATACTCAACAGCAAAAAATTTTTGTCAATGTACCTTTAAAAAAATGGGTATTCCTTATATGAGCCAGGCATAGTGGCACACACCTGTAATCCAAGTATTTGTTCATATATAGAAGGAGTAACAGTATATTTATATAATTTAAAAATTTTGAAGGAAGTGTCAAAATGACATCTTAGAGTAACTTAATAAAAAATTAAATAATCTATCAAGCACAAAACACTCCCTACCCTTCTGATTATTGATGACATGCATGCTTTTCACAAAAAGAACTTTATTGAGTTACTTCATATGAATTATTCCATCCAGATAGGGACAGTCCTGTTAAGGTTCACACACACTATCACAGATGATCAGGATGGCCAGGAGCCCAACAGTGGCCAGGGTTGGCAGTGGTGACCGACTCCTCTTACTCAGTTGCGGGCGTGCTCTCCCAGCAGGAGCCCTGACTGTCTCTCAGTCCTGATGCTGATCCAGGTCTCCTTGTCTTTCATGTGGGATCTTTATCAGATGGTGATTCTCTTTTGCACCCCATTCAGTTTTATACTCGTTTCCCACATGAGCCTGTTAGAGAAGTAATATTAATTGCCCAGAAATGCCAGTCTGCAATGGCTCCAACATCATTCCTTAATGAATACAGACATCATTGCTTGTATTTCTATTACTTTAGCTACTCCTATTTCTATTTTTATTGCAAAGATCTGTGCAAATAAAAGAATATCAAAAGGTATGGCTATAAATGTGCTCTGCTAAATTCCTTCTGCCTAGAAGTGCCTGTGAACCACTGCTAGCTACAAAATGCCTCCTGCATTTTAATGTCATTCTTGCAAGGCAACATGATATGGTAGAAACAGCCCTGGCTTTACAGTGCACAGATCCTGGCCCACCACTCACCAGTTGTGTTACTTAACTCCTCTGAGCCTCAAGGTATGTTGTCTCCAAAATGTCAACAACAATGTCTTCCTCACAGATTTGACTGAAGATTAAATTAGATGAGCCAGGCATGGTGGCCCATGCCTATAATTCAAGTACTTGGGAGGCTGAGACAGGAGGATAGCAGGAGGAGAGCTTCAGCAATGTAGTAAGATTCTCAGCAACCTAGCAAAATCCTGTTCCAAAACAAAACATAAAAAGGGCTGAGAGTGTAGCTCAGAGGAAGAATGCCGTTGGGTTTAATCCTCAGTATTGCAAAAAAAAAAAAGAAAGAAAGAAAGAAAGGAAACCCATAGGCTAGCCTTGATTTGCATGTTTGTTCAGGTTGTTGCTAGAGGACCCAGTCTCTTAAGATATGAATATGGCGGAGGAAAAAAAGAAATTGGAAGATAACGTCCTGTTGCAGAAAGAGGAGTCTTTGAAATCAGGCCAACCTTGTTAATTATCTATTAGCTGCAAGCCTCCTATCCTTCCTCTTTACTGAGCAGAATAATAAAACCTACCATTCAATAGTGTATGAGATATTATAGCACCTGTTACACAGGAATTGTAAATAAATTCAACTCAAGTGCCAGATCCTGTAGTTTAGTAGTAGCTTTCTGAAGTTCTGGGTTGAGAAGGATTCTGAGGCTATATCTGGGATCATTGGGAAAGAATGCTGTAATTGATGAGTGACGGCTGCTCTCGGCTGAATTTGGAGTAAGCAAATGTTTGTATCAACTTATTTGCTATATAACTTTCCTATAAGTTGTAACTATTATGATGATTGCTGTTATTATTATTAGATGATTATTTGTCCCACACCAAATTGCTAAATTTCTGTATCTTCACCACAAAATGGAATCAGTTATTTGCTTTGATTACAATAATGGTATATATCATGTTTCTTAATTTGGTAAATAACTTATGTGTATTATCTGCTGAGGATAGCTGCAGAGGGAAACCAGAATGAGCTATTCATAATCTTAATGTATAAAACACCTCCTTGAAAAAATATAATTACTAAAGATGGAATGTGGTTGAAAGGAAAAAAGAAGAGATGATACTGAGATGTAGTCCCAAGTTATCATAAGAGGTTTGTACAGTATTCCATATCTACTTTAAAATATTCACACAAGGGAAAAAATACAGCATGTTTTGTAGTAAAATGCTCCATGACTTTTTTCCTGTTTTCTCACTGTGGCCAGATTTCTTTTCTGGATGAATAATCATGTTCCTGTCAGCCAGGGGTATTTTTTTTAATCCTGAACAGTTGATTTTGTATTCTTACCCCATTCCTTTATTAGAGGACAGCAGTCTGATCAAACCCATATTTTTAAATGTCTGTATTTATAGGCATATGGACGAATGGTTTGTAGTCCCAGTATGATTTTCCCCCCTACCACAAATGGAGGAAAATTGTGCTCTGTGTGTGTGTGTGTGTGTGTGTGTGTGTGTGTGTGTGTGTGTATGTGTGTTCAAATAGTGTCTTATCTTTTTTTTTTTCCTTTATTACTGATGACTTCATTCTACTTGAATTCAGTGCTTCAGTTTCTTTGGGATAAACTAATAGATTATGTATGCGATGTTTGCACCATGTTGATTGAACTCATCTGGCGAGTTTGAATGCAGCTCATGAGTTCCCATAACCAGCAGAAGTCTGTGCCTGAGACCCAGCCACCACAGTCATCTCGTGTTACTCAGGAGCAAAGGAAGCTGTTCCAAATAGACTGTGCTACTTTTCCTGCCTGACAGCGTTTCAGGAAAGCTTAGCAGGCCTTCTACTGTTATCTGTTTCAAGTGCTCAAAGAAAAGTTTTATTTTAAAAAGTATGTAGTAAAGAAAGAAGCTGAACATAGTGGTGCACATCTGTAATCCCAGTACTTGGGAGGCTGTGACAGGAGGATTATAGGTTCATGGACAGCCTCAACAACTTAGCAAGACTCTCAGCAACCTAGTGAGACCCTGTTTCAAAACAAAAAATAAAAAGGGCTGGGGGTGTAGCTCAAAGGCAGAATGTCCCTCGGTTCAGTCCCCAGTACCAAAAAAAAAAGAAAAGAAAATTAGAATTGTCTTGAGAATTTTAAAATGAATATTGAAGAAAAATAAGGTATGTGATTGCTAAGGTCTGTCTTTTCTTAATCCAAGGCATCAGCTGTCCTGTGTGTGCCCAGCACCCAGGGAGCCTGGAGCCCAGTGGACTCTGGGATAGAGAGGCTGTGTGGCCCAGGTGTGTGGTCAGACCTCCCCTAACTTACCGTCTAGATCAGGTGGAATGCCTTTCCTACAAAACATGTTGCTCACTATTCTCTTTTATTATTAAAAAGCATACCTTAACAAAATAGACAATCTCTCCTGCTTTTAGATATCTCATTTTTTAAATCAGGTATCTCATTTAAATTTAAAACTCAACTGTCATATTTGGGGACCTTTTTTGCATGGGAGGCTCTTCACACTGGGGCCCCCACCTACTTGCAAGTTCCACTTGTCCTCTTTCCCTGCCCCTCCTGCACACCCTATAAACTAGAACAATGATTCTCACAGGAGTACCATTAACAACTCAGTTCAAGAACCCAAATATGCCAGTCGTATACCTGCGTCATTTTTTTACTGTAAATTCTAAATATTTAAGTTACAGTCACCAGCGTTTACCTTTATTCTGATTTGTTTTCTGAATGAGTGTGCATAAGGCTGGAGGGCAGGGGAGAGGAGATGGGAGGTGAGTCTCTGTATAAGCTGTAAGTCCTGAGAGGAAGTAGTAGCCAAAATAGAGAGGGGAGAACCTTGGACAAGCAACAAGATGGCACATTCATCTGTCACCAGCTTCCCCGACCCTTTCTTCTACTTTGTGTCATGAGTCTTGCCTTCCTTCTTTACCTATTTCCTGGCTGTAACCTATCTATTGGACCCCACCATCACCTCACACACACTCCCAAAACCCAAGACTCTCTGAAATGAATACTGGCACATGCCAGCTACCTATCATGTCCAACCTTCAGGCCCAACAACTGGAAATTTGTCCCAAATAGGTAGCACTTCTCTGAGAAAATGATATAACCACATTAAAATTTAACCAAACTCTGTATGCATGCTTGTACGAAGAAAGTGATGGGTTTTTTAATTGCTCTGAAAGGTCAGGACTTTATCATACCCTCTCATTCAAAAGGCATTTATTAATCCCAAGTCAGATGCTTTGGCCCTTAGAGCTAAAGGTGTGCGTGTAAGAACCATTTTTTGCTCATTTTTATGACTGATTTCACCATTTTCCTAGCATATTTGAATTCCATTAGCCAATCTTTCAAATTTGGATGTCAGCTCTTTTAATAGGGAAATCAAAAAGTGGCTTCCAGGGCTGAGGTGCACTGTGTGACTGTCTGTTCATGTGCCGCAGTGGCCGTCCCACGGGTGGAAGCACCGACCGCATCCAGAGGCTGAGAAAGGAGTACTACCAGGCCCGGAGGGAAGGCTTCCCGTCCTATGAAGACGACGAAGGAAGACCAAGGCCATCTGATTATGACCTTCACTGGGTAAGCCCCTGCCTGCTCCAATCATGAACTCCTATTTACTGAAATAACCTAGAGCAGAAGAACGTGGGCAAGAATGCTCTATGCATATTGGGTTACATTCAACTTTCTTGGGGTTTATAGATACCAACATTACCCAAACCACAGCCGTCTACTCCCACAGAATTTGTTTACATAAATCCAAACCTCTCTAATGTACATGTTCATTCTAATTACTCTCACGCTGGCTGCCTGTTGTATACTGACTGGTTTTGGAAGAGAACAGATGCCAGCTATTTTAAAGAAGGCAGGGCCTCTTTGTCACTATCCAGTGAGCCTTAATCCTTACCCTCCTTCTCTTGGGCCTCAGACATCCAGGCCAGCATTAATAGACTGTTCTACATAAGCCATCTCTCCTTCTGAAAATTGTTGTTAGAGATAAATTTCAGAAGGGTTATTGTCAGGGATATCAGTTGTTTGTAGATTCATCTGAGCACTCAACATTCCGCTGATCTTACCAGTATTCTAAGATTGCTTTGTTTTGAGATAAGGGCAGTTTTCATGTTAGAGGATTCATTTTGTTAAAGCCTTCAATGTTCTGGAAACAGAAAAGAATATTGTGACCACTGAAGAGATACTGTCTAGGTTTTTCCAGGGGAGCATGAGTCATTTCCATGTGTTTTTCAAGAAGGTAAGTCTATGCCTACAAAACACACTTAACTCTTGAGCATCACAAAAATGGCCAGAGGAGAATGCTTAGGGATGAATGGCATGTACCTGTCGCCTACTCAGAATGGTGTCTGCCACAGAGCCCGTGCTCAATAAATGTTGGCCGTTGTTGCTGACATCATCGGAGCAGATCTGAACGTGGTCCTGGTAATGTCCTTGCTGGGATTCATTCTCACGTACCCCTCGTTGATGATTACTGCCTTCTACTACAGTTTTTAGTGCTGTTTTGAGAGCCGAGTAAGGAACTCTCTCATCCCTTGTGCCCACTAAAGACACAGCTTCTACGAAAGGCAAATCTATTAAAGGAAAGTTTCCTTTCCTGAGTTGCACACTGATATCTGTGCTCACAAGATCAGGGCAGGGAGAGCGGAGTCCAGCAACCAAGCTGATTTTTCCTGGTTTTCATGCCTGCGCTGTGGCAGTTCATGCCTGGATGGTAGATTAAAAATCAGTTTCAAGATCCACCACTGTTGTGCAAAGCAACTGAAACTCTTCTGCCTGGGAGATTCCTCCTCCTAGGATAAAGTCTTAAAACACTAAACAAAAGTATGCAGAGAGGAATGGTGATCCCAACCCAAGCAGAGTCAGTCTCTTTGGAGATGGACATCCTGAGATTCTCAGTCAGATCAAACTGCTATTTGTGGGTTTTATTACAGATGTTAGAATTGTTTAGAATGACATTTGCAGTGATGAGACAACTTTTCTCTTCGACTCTCAGTAGCAGAAGAAAAAGATTTCCCCAGAATAACAGGTTAGATGGTAACTCATTCTGTTTTACACTTGCTTGAGATCCATTTACTGCCTTTGACAAGAGATGTGAGCAACTTCTTAAGTAAGGCTCTGCTACCTCAACAAAGCAAACCAGCAATCAATTAAGGGAAAGTTATGTCCACTATAACTGAAAGAGAACACTCTGTCCACTGCATTCAAGAGTGATCCATCCCCAAACCACTATAAATCCCTAGGAACAAAGTATGACGCCTAATTTTAGATTAAGAGGCCTTGGTGTTTTTGACCTTATTTCATATGGTTTCTTTAATTCAAACTGAAAGGATGAAGATGCTTAACTTTCACAAGCCTGAAAGTTTTTTTCTGACCCTCACTAGAGGCGAGTTGAATAACTATTCCCTTGGGTATCCCCTTTTTAGTGATTCTATTTTTATGCCAAGCAAACCTGTAACCAGACAATCTAGGGAGTAAAGAAGCATCTCTATTTTAATTTGTGTTTCCCATGCTCCTGTGTGCTGAGCTTTGCCAAAAGTGACTGATTTTATGCTGCCCAGACAATCAGGGCCTATGGCTTCCCAAAGGGATGCTTGGGAAATACGCCATCATAAAGGATGAGTGTTCTTTGTGATTGCCTGAGATATTCCAAACTAGGGATTCGAATCTCAGCATCCTTTCCTTTCCTCTGCCACCGCCAAGGAAAAACACTAGTATCTTTTGTCTAGCAGAGGCCTGAGAAATTACACCATTGTCTTGCTGCTCTGGGAGAGATCTAGGAAAGCAAGTTTAGAAAGTTAACATTTCATTCCTGCCAATCAGCTAGACCCAACAAAGCAGCTTTCATGAGATTGCCATTTCTAAATCAGGCCAGACCTCAGCATCACGGGGGCACTTGTTAAAATCAAATCCACAGTCAATGAAGGGGAGGGGAGGGCCCAGGAGAGGTCCCCTGGTGCTCCTCCAGGTGGTCAACAGGATTCTGACCCAAATTTATAAATAGGGAATCAATTCCTGTTGCTTCAATAGACACCAAAGCAGTCCAAGTTCACTGTTCACTAACAAAATCATCTCCGCCACCATCATCAGAAATACTTCCATGGACTTAAAACTCCCCAAATGTAGTACCTCAGGTAAAGAGACATAATGGATATTCCCCACAGTCATACTATTCCGGGAAACTCCTGAGCTGTCAAGAAGGAAAGTAGTAACATAAGTTACCTGACAACCGTAGTTCTCCCTTGTTATCCTCAGGGGACCAGTTCCAGGAACTCTGCAGATACCAAAATCTGTAGGGCTCAAGTCCCTTATATAAAATAGTGTAGTATTTGCATGTAATCTATATACATCCTTCCGTATAGTTTCAATAATATCTAGATTACTTATAATACATAATACAGTGTGAGTGCTATGGAAGCAGTTGTTTTACTATACTGTTTAGGGAATAATGATGAAAGAAAAAGTCTGTGTAGGTTCATACAAATGCATTGGGGGCAGGGGGAATGGTTACTGGGGATTGAACCCAGGCGTATTCTACCTCCAAGCTAAACCTTCAGCCTTTATTTATTTATTTAGTTAGTTATAAACAGGGTCTCACTAAGTTGCTGAGGCTGGCCGTGATCTATCTGTCTCAGCTTCCCAAATAATGGGACTACAGGTATGTACCACCATACCTGGCTCACGAATACATTTTTTTTATTGGTGCATTGTAATCATACATCTTTGCTAGGTACAAGCTGATATGAATGCATTTTTTAAAGAATATTTTTGGTCAGTTTGCTTGGCCGAATCCCTGGATGTGGAACCCATGTATATGGATTGTCAACTGTACCTTAAACTAGTTTATAATACTCCAGAAAGAACAAAAGTGTGCTTGCAAATGTCTTCAAGTCAAAGCAGTGAATATAATCACTTGAAAAACTAATAAGATCTATGAATATTTTTGAAACGAAATACATTTTTCTCAGTGGGACTAATATTCTTTCTGGATCTTCTCTTGGCTTTTTAGATCTCCACAGGCCACCTTGTTTGCAGTTCTCTACTGGCGTTACACCTGCTCGGTGGCCTGAGCCAAGCCTTTGGTCACCACTTCTTTCTTCTCTTCATTTCTCTTTTATTTTTCTCTATGTCTCCTATTCAATATTAATATTACATTTGTTCAATTGTAGTGTAGGCCAGGTGCTGTTAACAAGAATATGATATTACCCCTATTTTGGAAGAACTCACAATCTAGCCCAGAATATAGACATCTAAGTCTAAACAACATATAATCGTAGCATATGTGACAAATGCTTAGTACAGAAAAGTGTTAACTCCTATGTAGACTCAGAGAGAGCACTTGATCTTGCTGGAAGCAGGGTGTGCAGTCAGTTGGAGCTAGGATGCTGGGAAAGCTGTAAAGACAGTTTGGGATTTGTATCAGCCAACATATTTTTTTCTGTCAGTTTTTTGGTGTGTGTGTGTGTGTGTGTGTGTGTGTGTGTGTGTGTGTGTGTTAAATCTCCTAATTTATTCACTTTGTTTCTTTTAAAATAAATGAATAGTTGCACACAGATTGTAAGGTTTGTAAGTATAGACCTGAGACCTTAAAAAATCTTTTCAGCTAGTTTGTTTAGTAGCTGTTTTCCCATCCAGGCTCTGAAAAGCTGTAAAGAACAGGTCTTAAGAATTTCAATGGCTGCACATGAAATGGCCTGGTGAGTTTTTATAGGCCCAATTAAGTACACAAGATATGCTAGCTGTGAGATGTTAATATTTGCCAAAAGAAAACATGATACCTGTTATCTGCTGGTATTTTATTTTCTGTAAAACTTGTTAAGACTGTCACAGTCCTCTGGCAACAGATGGCATTTTTTTTTATTAGCAGATAAAGATTATCTGCTTATTTAACAGCAGCATGACTATCCTGTAAGTAATTTTGGAAATGGGGTGACTCTAAAGTTTCCTAAAAGTATTAGTACCTTTATTATTGTCCTTTTTTTTGAGAACCCCATAACATGCATACCCCCCTCTTTTTTTTTTAACTTTGTGGCTAAATTAGAGGAACATTTACCCATAAAAGAGGTTTGTAGACACTTGTCAGGAAAGAGAGGAAAAGTTCATTTACATATGGAAAAACATCTTGAACTAACATAGTGTGCTAATTTCCACTATCATCAAGGCATGATACTATATCTTTCTGGCAAAGGGGGTTGGCTCAGGTAGATGACAGTTGGAACAAAGAAATGGCTGGGTGAATCAATGAAAATAGTGAAAAAGATTTGTTTGTCCTGTTATGAAGATGACCTAGAAGCCAACTTGAAGGAATGTGCTTGGCAGCTGATCTGCACAATGAAGGATGAATCCAGTGAATTCTGCACTTGGAGGGAAGGGAGAGCAAGATTCTGAGATCATGCTAACCATCTCAAGAAAGATTTAAGATGGATATACCACAACCAAGCAAAGATAAAAGCCATTCATAGGTTATTTTCCAACATAAGGAGATGTGATAGTGAGCTCCTCCTGTCAGTGGTCCAATACCAGAATTGAAGCTTATGTGTATTTTCCTTGTCTGATCCTTAAAGGCATCTAATAAAAACTAAGGACACTGTTGACCAATCCTGAAGTCAAATGGCTCTTATAGCACAAAGGATGGAAACCTAATTCAGGGGAAACCAAAGAGGAAATTATGCTGCCTCATGTAAATGAAGGCCATAGGCAGATCTCAGCCAAAGCTGATCTAGCTCCTCTAGATAAGCCACTGGGAATCTCTTTCTCCATCTCTCAGTTTTGCTACCCTCTACACTCACCATTCTCAGGGAGCTTCCCCATATGGGAGCAAGATGGCCATCAGTGGCTCCAAACCAACTCAATGGGAAGAGAGTCTCATTCCCAGAAGATTCAGGCAAAGTCCTAGAATTGATATTCAGTGAGACACTCAGTGGAGTGATTGGCTCAGTGAGGTCACAGGTTCTGAACCAACCATCATGGCCAGAAAGATCTAGTACTAAAGTGGGCTAGAATGAAAGCACAAGGCTATCCCTGGAACCAGAAAGTAGAGGTAAGGCCACCCAAATTCCATACACAAGTGTAGGTGAGGAGGTAATCCCAAAGGGAAATCAAGGTACTGTTAATAGGAGAAAGGTAAGTGGATGTTGTGCAAATTGTGTTATCTGCTGCAACTTTGAATTTGAATAACAATATAAACTTTGTCACTTTCTTACATTTTTAAGGAAAGAAATAGAAAAAGACCTTTCTGTTCATACATTTTTCCATTTATAATTAGAAAGTACAGATCTATTATCAATCTCAAATTTGCAGCTGTTCTTTGCTAGGTAAAAGGAGAAAGAAAATTAAATTTGTCTACTGATCTAGTAGCTTTGAGCTATCCCAGAAACCCAGATGATTTCACTGAGTTATTTATGAGAAATTACCAGACCACTGGCTTTTTAATTACAGAGACAAGTGTCATTTTGGTTCATCTCAGACCTAGGAATTCACCCCATGAGAAGTAGTAGAATTCTTTGAAAGAGCTAAAGATGCTCTCTTTCTTTAGGCATAATTGCTCTATGTATATCTTCATGAATTATTGTTTTATAACAAGCCTATATCCTTTTCTGAAAAAGCTTGAAGAGATGGAATGAGTAACTAACTAGAGACATTAGCTATGTGTATTCAGCGACAGCTATAGTTTAGTTCCTGTGTCAGCTTTCCATCACTATAACAAAATACCTGGGACAATTCATTTATAAAGAGAAATTACTTATTTTGGCCCACAGTTTGGGGGCTTCCAGTCCATGATAACTTGGCCCTGTTGTTTTGGGCCTGTGGCAAGGCAGCACATCATGGCAGGGAGAGAGTGGTGAGACAAAACTGTTTACTTCAAGGCCAGAAAGCAAAAGAGAAGAGGAAGGGGCCAGCGTCCCACAATCCAGTTGAGGGGCTAACCTCCAGTGACCTCAGGACCCCCAGGAGGTTCTACCTCTCAAAGTTTCCACCACTTTCCAGTAACACCACTCTGAAGACCCAGCCCTTCATCCTAGGAAGACACACTATAGCAGGTCCCTCTACACAAGAGCCGCGCCTTGTTGGTGGATGACCTCTCTGGAGCTCCAGAAACAGTTCCCTCCCAATGATCAACTCCATCAGCAGATCAGAGTTCCTAAAACAGCTGAGGAGTGGAAGCAGTCTCAAGGCAGAAACAAGAAGAGAAGAAAACCCACAGTGTCTGTGAATTTAGATGGGTTTTAGAACTGAAGCTAGATGGATATTGATATTGGTAAAACCTCAAATGCCCCTTGAAGAAGTCAAGTTTACTCACCGAGATGTCAGAAAATGCTGGAAATTGAAGGAAGAGAATATAAAATATATCAGAGTTTTTTCCCTTTGTTGTTGTTGGTGGTGGCTTTAGCCCTTTTATATTTCAATACGACTTTCACAGGAGCATGTTGACATATAAGCTATAGGGGAGACAAGCTGGAATTTCCAACGTGTGAGTGAATCCACAGCTTTTAAACACAGTGTAAATCATTTTGAAAGGAAGTAACATGTTTACAGGCAATCCCCAACACAGAAAGAAACTGTTCCAGAAACCCATTTAGAAGCTGGCAATTTAAAACTGGGATGGATTTTTGCAGGGGGCAGGGAATATAT
The DNA here is from genome assembly GCA_004027655.1 of Graphiurus murinus. Taxonomy (NCBI): domain Eukaryota; kingdom Metazoa; phylum Chordata; class Mammalia; order Rodentia; family Gliridae; genus Graphiurus; species Graphiurus murinus. The sequence continues at coordinate 38,558 of PVLC010002775.1, forward strand.
ATTGGTTGTTAGAGGCCCAAATCAGCCTACAAACACCCACTAAAATCCAATAGCCTTGTGCTAATCACAGAACAATAATCTCTTCATTCAGGAACAGATAGACATCTGAGCCAGGAGAAGGGACATTTCCTTCTTTACTTTCTCCTGGACACAAGTTTGAGATATTTCTCTAGGCCCTTCCTATCTGCCAGAGTTTAAATGTGTCTTTCCAGGTTCCCTAACCCTGAATTGCCTCCTTCCTCAGCAGGAAACCCCACTGAAACCCACTCTTCCTTTCAAAGTGTTTCAGTGTCCAAAGTTACTTCTCTTGCCCCATCCCCCGACAAAGTGAGTTTCTCTCTGTGCAGTTCCTCTGAGCAAACTTTGGGGAACAAATAATCTGACCCATAAAAGATGTAGGGAAGACGAGGAGGAGGGGTCAGGAGAGGGGCTAATGGAATCTACTCCTGGAACTGTACTGTTAGGTCTATTCTTGAAGCCTTGTGGCTACACCACCTGCCTGTGTTTCCTCCAGCACTACATGTTTTATGTTCTGAGCCCAAGTGAGTAAAGAGTCAAAGATAAAAGGAGCAGACTTTGGAAGGAAGAGCATGTGTGTGGGAGAGTCCTGTGAGTAATGAGCCCATCCTGAGAATGGCACTGATTTCTCCAGTAAACTGGTCTTCGCTTCCTCCAAAGATGCCTTTTGTTTCTAGATTCTAGCATGGGCCATGAGTCCTCACCAGCCCTGCCTGGAGATCTGCCCTGGGACAGCCGCCCTTGACTTGTTCTGTTCTCTTTTCCCACCTTTTGAAGACACAGATGGCCTGAGTTTGAGAACTATTTATTTAGGATTTACCAGCTATGGGAAGCACTCTTGCATGTTGTGTGAGCTCACAGATTCTGAAGTGAGACTACCCAAGCTTGCATTCAGTAGGTACCACTTACCAACCAGGCAAAGTTGGGCAATTTACCTATCTCTCTGTCTCTTTTAAAAGTGCAATAATAGGACTCTCTCACATAAGTATGGTGGCATGTGTATGATTACATGTAAACTATTTGCAATGGTGTCTGGCATGTAGGAAGTGTTTCATACATGTTTCTACATGGTGCACAGACAGAGGTGTTCAGAAGGAAGTCATTCCATTGGCTGTACAACCATTCTATGTTCATCCTCCTTGCACCTCTTTAACCTCTGTTTACTCCAGAATCCTGGGACGTGGCACAGCACACACTGCACTGGGAAGGGCCTCCAGTCCTGCTTACCCTGGTCACCACTGAGATGCCCATGGTCAATTCAGGTGATGACTGTCAGGCTTGGTTGTCAGGCACTTTTGGAAAATTCCATTAGTCCAAAGGTCAATATCTATTTCTCTCTCTCACACACACACATACTTTTTCTTCTAACATCCACTCCTTTCATCCCTGACCCTGGGGGCATACCTAATCTCGTTAATGAGCTTATGCTAAAATCAAAGACCTAAAGGAAGTTGACTTCAAGCAGTTTCTGCTTTCAACTCTGCAAAAATCCTGAAGGAAAGAAATGCCAGGATCCAGTTAAAATAAGAGGGAGGGTAGAATCCAAACAGAATGTGTGCAAATTGCTTACTTAATAAATGATACTACAGTCAGATTATTATTAATAATAGCACCATCTATTCAGAACTCTACCTGTTATAAACCATTCTGTAGACTCTGTGAGGTAGGACTAGATGAGAAAACCAAGGTTCTAAGACCTTACTCCATGGGCACACAATCATTAGTAAAATCAATTTTCAAGTCTGTGTTAACTTCCAGGGAAAGAAGGAAAGAAGGGCTCTTATGGCAGCTGTTCAGATACTATTAAAATAAGACATTTGAAAGAAAGAGAATCTCACGAATTCCTATATTCTCTATTATTCATATGTAAACACTATAAAAAACTGTTTTCTTCCTCTGCAGAACTACTCTTTAATTATCACTCTTAACTTGTTTTTGAACCCAGTAGTATTGAACCAAAACCCAAGTTTGCTGTTGTTTCCTCAATTCTCTTTAAAAGTCTAAATGAAATCATTTTTTAAAATGCTATAATCAAATAAGTTAGCCATCTCTGGCTCAAACCCAAACCCAAATAGCAAAAAGCAGAAAAAAAGAAAGTTCAGAGCCACATTATTTTTCCATAATATGTCAAAAAAAACCAATGCTGTACTTACATTAGAGTGAAAAAAAGAACTCTTTCTGCTTCTAATGAGCAATTAATTCCAGTTCAGGATGTCGAGTTTAGAATAAGTTAAGTTCCCCCAAACCACAATCGTTTATATTGGATCATGGTTGAAACCCAAAATTCCAACTTCTACAATAATAACATTCTTTTCTTCTACTGCAATGGGAGAAATGACCATTTTATGTAATATAGGAGAAACCATAGCAGAAACTGCTATGAATTCCAGATTTCCTAAACTGTTCTCAAAGCTGTTTAAAATCAGTTGGATATGTTTTATTTTAGCAAAGTTAAAAAGTCCTAAAATAAACTTTTGGGTACTAAATTTAAAAATGAAGACGTTTGGAGTAGAAGATATGAAAATTCATCTAACTGATATTTGTAGTACTTCAGCTTACCGACAATGAAACCTTCATGTAAGCCATGTTTGTGTCCACACCTCATAGCCCCATCCCCTTGCACAGCTTGCTAATTGTAGACCAGTCAGATCACCCAGGCAGTCATCTTGTTCTTTCTCTTTAAGGAAACTGTTGACTTAAAGTCATTCTGAAGTTTGACATCATTTGGTTTCTATTAAGTAGCAACTAGTCTGGTGTTTTGATAGGAAAATGAAAATTCACAGAAAGCTCTCTTCTCAAAAAGATAGGAAAGACACTTAACAAAGATAATCCTAAAATATTACCGATCATTACAACAGTATTGGAATTGCCATGTTGCACAAGAAGAATGACCACTTTTGAATATGATTGTAATGGCGCATATTAGAGTCTGCGATTCCACAGCCCTCCTATGAACCTCATCAATTTCTCTCTGTTTTATTCTGAGCCTTGAAATCGCAGTGCTAATTTTCAGAGTGTTTATGTGAACATCCCAAAGTTGATACCATGGAATTCCAGCTAGGCTGACCAGAACGCTTCCATTTATTCAAGTAAATGATTTAGGAAGAAAGGATATGATGTTATTATAAACCATTGAGAACCAGTTTCGTTTCTACTTTCAAGATAAGACTTTGGTAAAGGAATAGAGTACTTGAGTTTTATCTCCAGGAAACTTTCTCCAAATGATTTAGCTCTGTCTGTGTCATGTCTCTCTCAGCCTATACCAGCCATTGCTTCCTTCCCCAGGCAGCAAAGCTGAAGCAGCGTATGAGCAAAACATATTTTCTACAATTGTGCATTCCTTCATTGGTGTATTCACACAGTGAATGCTTAGCAGTGTATGAATGCATAAGAAAGCATACATTGAGTCCAACAACAATCTCATCAGGATTGACTTTCAGGGACAGAAAACCTGCTTGGTGTGTGTGCATATATGTGTGTGTAAAAATATTAATGTTTTGAAGTTTCCCCTTCAGAAAAACAGTAGGAAATGTCGTGGGAGGAAGACAAAGACATCCCCCTTCACGATCTGATGCCTGTTCTCTAATGAACCTTCTGGCTCACTCTCTGATAATGGATACCCCCAAACCATGTGGAGACACCTTCGTTTTTCAGTTTTGTTTTCCCATCATCACTAATTGCTGGAGTCTCGGATTGTTTCTGAATATTAAATCTATTTTAATTTTTTATATCCCATCAGCTGCTTTCCCCCCTTCATCTATTTAGCATGGACCAGGCTTCCTGTTTTCCTCACAATTCCCTTTACAGTAATTTCCCAGGTTTAAATTGTCAGGCAGCACTTCGGCCGCAATGTGCTTTATGTGTGTGTGGTTGTAAGGGAATCGGAGACTCACGTTCCAGAGGAGGAAATCATGGCCCCGCAATTAACGTGAATGATGGCAGGAAGAAATCTTTTAAAACAGTACTTAAATTGGTGATTGGGAAAAAAAAAATGGGAAGTTAGGAGTTTGTGGTTTACGTGTGATTGTAGGACTCTTTTGGAATTTCCCAACCTCAGAAAATGGGTAACTTTCTCCTTTCTACATATAGAGGTAGATAATATAAGCTTAGAAAATCTAATACCTAATAAATGGCAGTAGAGGTTGGGGAGATGCTTGGAGGATGACAAGCAAATAGGAAAAATCCAAGATTTGTTTCAAGTATTCAGCATTTCCTCTTAATTGACTCATCAATGTAATTTATCAAGAACTTGAGTACCTTCCCATTTAGAAACTCCTAAGAAGAGTTAAGAGGAACTTTCCTAGCTTTCTTGAAGAATTTTTCTCCAGAATAAGAAGTATACCCTGTCATGTCCTAACATTCATTAAAGAGAAAATAAATAAACTCATTTATGTCATGTTACTTTGGCTCCAGAATTAGAGAACAAAATTTCAAAGTGTATGGTTACTTAGTCAATTCACCAGTTCCTTAGACCTTCACTCAGAGGCAACTTTAGGCCAGAAATTTACTTGGCTCTGAGGATTCAGAAGTGAATAAGGAGTTTGCATCTGGTGGGAAAGGCAGACAGGAAACATAATTTCAAATATAATGAGATATTTAGAGTAGTTATGCAGGAAGAAATTGATAAGTGAATGCATAGGAAAGAGAGACTAACCAAGAATTAATAAGATAGATTCCCTTTTAGCCCTGTGAAGTTTTCCCATGTGTGCTTGGCCTTTCCTTTTGTCTGCATTTAGGGCAGTCTGCCTCTGAGTCAGCTACTACATCTAAGCAATTGCCCTTTGCAATTTTGAAACAAATATGATGTGGCTTTTAGCATATGGCCCATAATGATGCTCTCTTTTTTTTTTTAGGTCCAACCTCTCATTTTGAGGATTTGAGTAACTGTGTGTCACGTCTGGCCCAGTTATGACCACGATCTGCCCCAGAGGGTAGTTTTCCAATGTGTGTCACAGCTTGTTAGATGATTATGAAACCAATTAGTTGGTCACTATTGTCATTTATAAATGATTTGGGGTAGAATTTAATACATCAGAGGGCATGATCAGTAATAAATATGGGCATCAGATGAAGACATTTTTGTTTAATATCTATGTGCACATATATGCTAGGTCGTGAGGCAAACAATAAGTCTTTCTACAGGTTATGATTTTAAAAGATTGAAAAGCCGGGCGTGGTGGCGCACGTTTGTAATCCCAGCATTCGGGAGGCTGAGGCCAGAGGATCCGGGTTCGAGGTCAGCCTCAGCTACCTAGTGAGGCCCTCCGCAACTTAGTGAGACTCGGTTTCAAAAATAAAGAATAAAAAATAGGGCTGGGGGAGTAGCTCGGAGGTAGAATGCCCCTGAGTTCAATCCCTAGTACCGCAAAAAAAGAAAAATAAAATAAATAAAAGATTGAAAAACTCTAGATTTAAAGTTCCTTATCTTGTTGTTTGCCATTTCAGTTATCAGAATTTACATGGTACTTGTTTCTTATTAGAGACTCAAAGAATTATTTTAATAAATATTATTGAATAAATCCTATCTGAAGCACTATTGAATGTAGAGTTAACTTTTCCAGGTTATATCTACACATCAATGCAGATAGATGGGTATATAAAGATAGTTAACATTCATAATTTGTATATACTTCAATTATTTTTGGTTTAATATTCAACGGTGTTATATATCCCTAAAATAAGCATATTGAAAAGGTTATGATTTATAACCAGCATATTTAAGAGACCATGTGGGCATACTTGGCATAGTCCTGGCATTTCTATCTTCCTAAAAAATAGAATTTTTCTTTTATTTTATATTTTTAATTTTATCCTAAAAGTAATATGTGCTTACTCTAAAAATTTTAGGTAGTTGATAAAAGTATTAAAATGACAATGTAAATCATCTATTATCTGACCATACCAAAAATTAATACTTGTTTTATATTTTAGAGTATTTTCTTTCCTATAAACACAGTAATGAAATTGGAATGCTTCTGAATGTGATGTTTCTTAAGCTACTTTCTGCTATATTGTGAACATTTTCCATGCCATTAAATATCCTCCAAAAATATGAAATGTCATGTTTAATGCACAATATTGTCTTAAAGAGGACATTCAGTAATTGGTTCCCAAGTAATAATTAGCCTTATAAATCAATCTTTGCATTCCTATTATTTCTTTGTCACATATTATTTTAATTTTAAAAATTTGATACAAGTCAAGCATGGTGGCACACACTTGTAATCTCAGTACTTGGGAGGCTGAAACAGGAGGATCACAGGCTCACAGCCAGCCTTAGCTACTTAGTGAGGCCCTGTACAACTTAGTGAGACCCTGTTTCAAAATAAATAATGAAAAATTAGTGCTGAGGGTGTTTCTTAGTGGTAGACTGTCCCTGGGTTCAATCCCTAGTAACACACACACACACACACACACACACACATTGATACAAATTACTCAAGTTGTCTATAGGAAAGTTGGTAAGTTTATATTTTTCTAGCAATATAGTCATTAATGTACTCAATACATATTCATGGTCTGTTTTATACCGGTCTCAGCAGCCCTATTGAAATTGTTTTCAATTTTCCTAGGTTTTTCCCACTTTCATAATAAATAACAATTATTTTGTTTTCATTTCTTAATTACAACTGAGGTTGAGTATTTCATGAGTTTGTTGACCATTAATATCTTTTCATAGATTTTCAATTTTTCTATTATGTTTGCCTGTTTTGTTCCTAACTTATAATCATTGTTGATATAGAAGAAATATTAAGCCTTTACTGGCAAATATTCAGAGATTTTTGGGTTTCCTTTTGACCTCTGTCAATAGGCTCTTACCTTTATAATACCTTGGAGGGAAAGAAGCTTTCATTTTTGTGTAAACAAACCAGGGATATCTATTAGTATTCATTAATGGCATTTCAACATCTGTCAAAATTATCATATGATTTTTCTTCCTTTTCTATTAATGTGAGGATTTATATTAACAGAGTTTCTAATATTCAATAACCTTTTCAGTTCTGAAAAAGATAAATGTACACCCACATGCTGTCTATTTTATTCCTTCAAGATAGACCTGGTCATAGATTGCCAGTATTCCATTTATGATTTTTTTTATCTTATTTGTAAATTAAATTGATATCTGGAGTTTTTTGTGAGTTTGTTTTTCTTTTCTCAATTTAGCAGTTTCATACAGAAGGGTTACATTACCTTTGTAAAATGATTTGGTAGCTTTTCATCTGTTTCTATGCTTTGTAGCAATTTTTATAATGTAGTAATTGCTTCTTTGTAAAAATATAAAATAACTCATCCATAAAAGTATCTAGCCTGGTGTTTTCTATAATTATTTGATAACTTTTTTCAGCTTTTACCATACACAGAGATCTTTGGAAAAGAAGGTGTTTCTCCTGTATTGAATTTTGGAAATGTGCTGTCTTTTTTCCATAAAATTATATATTTCTATGAGATTTTCAAACTCATAGTACGTGTTATATATTTTTTACCATTTAATATATTTATTATTTCTGTTCTTAAGTTTCCTAGTATTTTTAGTATATTTGTTTTTACTTCATTATTCTTTCCTTTCCTTAGAAATAGATGAAGCAAATCTACTTTTTAGGTTTGCTAATATATCTAATATGTTTTATTTACTTCTTAGTAATATTTAATAACAATATAATTTAAAGAAATAAATTTGCTTTGGAACTTAGTCTTGGTATATTCCCAGTAGGGTTAATATTCTTAAACTTTATCTAGATATTCTAAAATTACAGACCTTGTTTCTTTTTGACCAGTAGTGATTTATATGATCATTATTTTAGATTTCAAGAGTTAGTTTTTAATTTAACATTTTATTATATTTTACTTTTTATTTATTTTATTTTATTTTTGTGGTGCTGGGGATTGAACCCAGGAATATTCTACTTCCCTATTTTATTTTTTAGTAGGAAACAGGATCTCGCTGAATTGATGCGAGCCTTACTGAGTCGCTGAGACTGACTTTGAACCAGTGATCTTCCTGTCCCAGCTTCTCAAGTACTATGATTATAGATGTGTGCCACCATACCCAGTTAACATTTTATTTTTCATGTACAGTCTTAATGCTTTGTAGTCAAAGACAGTGGCTTCTACAGTTTTTGCTTTGTGGTATTTTCAGAAGTTGGCATACTATTGAGTAATTTTTAATCTTTTAAAAATGTAAAGTAGTTAAATGAAAAATACTTTTCTGTAAATTTTTAAATTCAACAAATGCTCATTGAATTCCTGTTATATCTCAAGCACTGTTAAGGTGCCAGACATTTAGCAAGAGCAAAAGACACAAATGCCAGCTATGGTGTTTTCATACAAGTAAATAATAAGCACATATGTATGCCATATTTCCTTAAATATAAATTAGCATAGATAGTTATATACTGCAATGAATTTAATAAAGAGTTTTCAGGAAACCAGGCATGGTGGTGCATGGTTGTAATCCCAGCATTTGGGAGGCTGAGACCGGAAGATCTGGGTTCACGGCCAGCCTCAGCCACCTAGTGAGGCACTCCACAACTTGGTAAGACCCTGTTTCAAATTAAAGAATAAAAAATAGGACTGGGGGTGTCCCTGGGTTCAATTCCCCAGTACTGCCAAAAAAAAAAAAAAAATAGCTTTCAGGAAAAGAATAAAGAAGAGTGCATCACCACATTAAATGTAAAGTTTTACATTAAAAAGTATCCCAATTTCACAAATGTTTTAGTATAGGAAATGTGTGTTCTACAACTAAGAAAATATGGAAAAATAATCTTATTAATTATGTTGTTTCGATATTGCATATGTTTATCATAGTGAGTGTGTGTGTGTGTGTGTGTGTATACGAGTGTGTGGTGCTAGAGATTGAACCCAGAGGCACTTTACTGCTGAGCTACAACCTCAGCCTTTATATATATATATATATATATATTTTTTTTTTTTTTTTTTTTTTTTTTTTTTAATTTGGGAACAAAGTCTCACTAAGTTGCCCAGAGCTTAGCTAAGTTGCTGAGGCTGGCCTCAAACCTGCAATCATCCTGTCTCATCCTCCCAAGTACTGCCCTGCACCACTACACCTGGCTATTTATCATCTTCTTGATCAGTCAAAGATAGATGCACATCAGGTTACTATTCTATTGTGTTTCTGAGGACTTTCAGCACCTCCTCTCCCCTTGTTTTTTTAATCTATCTCTTGGGAAGGTTTAATGGTAGTGTTTGATTCATTCTGAAGCATTTTCCTCCAAAGAAACACAGAGTCCATTTCTATCTCTTATGGTAACTGCTGTTCTTATGCTTTGCCATTTTATTTTGGTCTGTTTTATATTTTTCTGCTTTTATTTCTTATTCCATGTAATATTTTATTTTTGTTTTAATAATTTGAATCATACTGGCTTTATGGAAACATTCTTCAGTCTGTTTTCTCTATCAGCATCAAAGAAGAAATAATTTCTATTGAGAGTCTTCTGTCAAAGTAAAATGACAACATGTTATCACAACTGTCCCTCTTCTTTTTTCGCCTATAGTATTTTAGGTCCAGCCATGTTCTAAAGAAGACTGTGGAGCTCTTAGTATTATTTTAAGTTTATTTATTTATTTTTAATTGGTGCATTGTAATCGTACATCTTTGTTAGGTACAAGCTGGTAAAGGTAAAGGCATACATGCACACATTTCTCATTTAACCCTTCCCCAATTCCCACCCTACTCCCTCTTCCTCCCTCCTTCTCAAGTTCAGTTTAGTAATTGACTTTGATATGTTCGTGAAAGTACATCATGCTCATTAGGGTGTCCCCCTCTTAGTATTTTTAATGTGGCATGTTTCCGGTGCCCAATGCCAATGCTTCCTTCTATGACATTTCCACTATTCAGTTCTTTATCTTGATTAATCTCTTAGCTAACCTGCTTACCTTTTGAGTAATTTCACTTCAGGAAGGATATATAGATACTAAATCTCTAAATCCTTGAAATCTGATAATATCCTTTACATATAGAGCTCAACACTTTTAACAATGTCTGGTATTTTTAGCTACATAATAAATATTTGTTGAATGAGTGACTTGCCTGCTTCTCAATGTTTTGGGGTTTTGTGTTTTGTTTTGTTTTTTGAAACAGGGTCTTTCTAAATTTCTAAGGGCCTTACTAATTTGCTAAGGCTGGTCTTGAACTCGCAATACTTGAATTACAGGCATGTGCCATTTGGCCCAACTCTGTCTCCACTCTTCATCCTCCTGATATTGCCCACCAAATCAGAAGAAAAGGCACATTCTCTCTGGTGTAGCCACACAGAGGATCCTGGGCTTTCCAGATGTGCTGCATAGAATGCTACCACTTCCTATGATAGAGGAAACCCCCATGTTAATCTCTTCACCAGTCCCAGGACCTCTCCCCTAGCCTCACCCCCTCAGATGAAAAGCTTTAGCCTCCTCTGCCTGCTCCTCAGGAAGGCTAGTGGTGAGTGGATAGCATATCTTCCTTTTAGGTGTGACCTATGAATCATTTCCAGCACATACTCCTCAGTGTTTAGGGCTGGGACAAGTTTTACCTACTTTATAAGGTATTGATCATTTCGGGTCAGGTCAGTAGTAAATTGCCTGTGCTTACATTGCCATTGAGTTCAGAATGGTATCCGTCAAAGTCCTTAAACTTCTTCAAAATAAAGGATTTCTTACTAATGGATCATACAAGATCCAGGATGGTTTTGCCACATCACAACAACCATTTACCTAGCTGCAGCTTTCTCGTTCACGCATCCTAAAACAATGCACATTGAGTTCTAGGCCTGGAAAAAATTGGGGATTTTCTTTTATTTCCTGCACTAAGTCCTAATTTTTCTTAAGTGGTCCTAAAATGGTGAGCCATGGTGTATAAAACTTCCATATTGGTTTCCTTACTATTCCATAAGAAGGACCTCTGTAACATGTAATCAAAAAACTGGTTTTCTGGTTAAGCTGCAAGAAAAAGCCACAGAAATTCAGAGGGTTAAGAGATTTGTTCTTTTTGTTTTTTACATTGAAGATGTGAAAAGTAAATTATAATGTCAAATATTATGCATACATAAATTCCCATAAATATATGAAGATTTTACCTTCTCTGTCAAGCTGTGTTATTGCAATTGTTTAAAATAAACAGTAATGCCCCTGCTATAAACATAGAGTATTGGTTGTATGACTTTATTAGTCCTTTGACTGAGGACCATAGTGCTAACCTAATGACAGAATCATATTTGTAATACAGGAGAAAATTCTCACTGTAGGTTTAGAACAGAGCACATGGGACCCAGCATTATCAAAAGCTTGTCCTTTCACACACTGAACTAATACTTACCCTGCCATTTTGGAGACAACTTCAGCCCAGTAAGAGTTCCAGCAAAAGGCCTGGCTGACTCCCTGCTGTCTCTGCCTCTTTATATCTGCAGATATAATTATGTGGGTTCTACCTATGGATCCATGGTCTGTACCCAGTCCTAGGAAAGTGTAAGAAAATCTGAAGGGTCCCTTTTCAAAAGATTTCTTCGAACCAAGCCAGTCCTACTCAGATTTTTATGACTTCCCAGTGTCTCAGGGTCTGGGCTCCACCTCCTCATGAGTATCAGACTTCCACTGAAGCTTCCATCTCCAGTACCCCCAGAATATTCTACTGGAATTTTCTGATATGGATTAGCCACTCATTTGGATGTAACTTCTTGCTTGTCATGTACAATCTAGAACATTGATTCTATTTCACAGTGTGGTCTACTTTCTCCTTTCTTAAGTGCATCTTCTTATCTCTGTTTCTCTATGTACTCATAGCCACACATGCATGTCTGTTGTGGGACCGTACCTGTGTGCTTCTATGGCCCCATGCTGCATCACTAGACCACCCCACTCATCTCTTGCCCTGATATCTTGAGATGACAGAGCCTAGCCTTGAAAACTGAAAGGTATAAAGCTTATTACAATGCTGCAAGGCAGAGTTTTACAAAAAGTGGTTGCTTCGATGGCTTCTTTTCCTAAAATTTTGGTATGCATGTGTACCCAGAAACATGCCAGCGAGAGAGCTAGCAGGAGCCTCTCGGGCTTCGCTGCTGTAAGTGTGATTCTCCCACTTGATAGCAAGCTCAATGCTGATGTCAAACTGCTCATATTCTGTCTATGCACTTACTGCCTGGCCACATTTCCATTTTTAACTTGGAAGCAAATATGACAGATGCCACATTCCATACTATTACCTTTTTTTAGTTCTGGTGAGAAAAATAATGTAAGATGCTGAATTAATTGACATGAAAAAATTTTTTTAAACTTACAAGATTACCACTTTACTTCTGCTTGGTGCTTTGGCTTTAATAATTTTTACATTTTGGCATAGTGTATACTGTAGTGGATACCTTAAGGTGTCCAACCCTCTGGGGGTTGTGTAGAGTAAGAGAGACCAATTTCCATCAATAATGAATAGTGACTTAAAAAAAAATCTTTAAATGATTCTTATATTCCTGCATCCCCACCCTCTTTCTATGTAAATTCTGTTTGGGGACACAAGTGGTCACAGAGGTTCCACTTGGCTTTCAATGGTGAAAAAGTCAAATGAGAAGTTTGCAGCTATAAATAAAACAGCACAAGTGCAGAGCAATCATTAGACACAGCAAGTGTAACTATAATGAAAGTTACCTTGAACAAATCAGTTCCCGAGCTGGCATTCATTTCTTATTGATAAATATGCTTGATGCAATGAGGTACAGCTTCCAGAAAGATAATGGAGCAGATAATTAAACAATCTATTTGGAAACATAAACACATACACACACGTGCGGGTGCGGGTGCGTGCATGTGCACACACACACACACACACTCTATGCGCATACACACACACACACACACACTCACACTCTGCGGGGAGCATTGTTTAGCACAAACCTTGTCAGTAAAATCTAACGTCTTTCTGTATAGAACAGTGTCTGGCCTCTGACAAGAGAAAAAAAATAGAAAAGTCATTTTTGACTGCAGTAAGGCTTTTGATTCTGTGGTACGTGACCAACATCAGTAAAAGAGAAAAGGGCTTAGCTTCTTTTATATAGGTGGACTATGGTTTGGGGGTGCTGGTAAAACAAGTCATTAAGGTTTCACTTTCAGTTGGCTACAACATACTAAATAGTCTTCTCTGTGGTGATAACTGACCAGGGCAGTTAAAGATGTGTCTACCTCAGGTCTCCTCTGCCATATAAAACCGCCCAATGGTCAGCCACTAGATGCCTGCTCCCCCTTCTGTGTATAAGTACAGGCAAATGACATCGTCCTCATCACAGTATTCTCAACCTCCGCCTCAGCCTCCTTTCCACTCTCAGTGTCCCATAGTACCATTCTTGTGGACAGGAAGTACTTGATAAAGGCTAGTGAATTGTGAGGTGTTGATTTTAGGTTTCTTTCAGGAAGAGGAGGGTCCAGATCCTTCCCTACTCAACATAGAAATTTCCCCCAATCCAAAGTCACGTTCCTTCTTCTTCATCTTTCAAGTGGCTGATGACACTTGGTGCAATCAGAGACGAGCTGGTGGCTTTTGAGAAGTTTCTCCTGATCTCTGGTACATGGAGATTTTTACTTTCTTAGAGTCCTTGCCAATAGCCAGCTCTTCTAATCCTGGACAGTGGTCTACAAGAGTGATCCAGAAGAGAGGTTAGGCGGTGATCCCAGGAGCCAACTTCATGGGAGGTCATGCTCACATTTCATATATCTACACAGTCACCACGACCTTTTGCAGGAAACCTTCTTCAGCTGCTCCAGCCACATCACCCTTTCCCTGTCAGTGCTGCTCTACCACTTCCTACCTGATGCCAGCACACAACTTACTCACGAGTTTGTGCACACTTGAACTCTGTTACTCCTAACCGCATGCTGAGTGCTTTGCTACCCCTCAACAAATGCTTGCCAAATTTAATTTTTGATGGCCCAAAGGGTAAACTGAGGCACGACCATCTAGCAGTCTTCAAAGATAATGCACATACCTATTGACACCGGTCCTGTGTTCTCATCTCCAGCCTCTTCATTTCAGAGATGATGCAAACTTAAATACTCAAATTAGAATAATGAGGAATGCCAGCTAGTAGATCGCTGCTATCATTTCCTTGTGCAACAGAAGTTAATTTGGTTAGTATTTTTGACAGTGTTCCCAGTAGCCACCTGCCTTGCCAGCAATTACACCTATAGGTTGAATACCTCCTTCAAGTTTTTTATAGATAAAGTTGATCTCAGTACATGGGTTTTGAAATAACAGATAAAGACATGGCAGCATGACCTCACTTGAGTATTAAAAAAATTAACTTCCAACATACTTGAATGCAAATGTTACCTTTGTAAGTAGATGACCTGAAAAGAAAGTGTTTCCATAGTAACCTCAGGGAACACATAACTATTTATCATAACTTCTCCAGGAGGAGAGCAGGGCATGGACTGAGGTTCTGCTTTGATGTCTGCTAAAAAAAAAAAAAAAAAAAAGCTGACAGCATTGTGTGAGAGCATGGTTAGAAGATTCCACTTTATTTGCACTTAATTTAGGAAATAAACTTTTATAATGAACTGCTGAAATACACACTTGAAACAACCAAATAATGTCAGGATTTTTTAAAAATGTAATTTGTCGGGTGTGACAACCAAGGCATAGTTTTAAGAACAGGGAATTAAGGATAAGTTATTACATCAGGTCTGTCTCACCATTTTACTCACTCATTTCTCTTTTCTGTACTCTGTGTTCTTCCCTTGGAATCATAAGGACTTTCAAAGGGCCTCCATATCTTTCTAACCCTCTCACTTTTTTGCTTTTCCTTTGTACCTCAGAAAATGTTATGTAAAAGCTGCCCTTCAGGAACTGAAACTCTACACTGTGAGGCTACCACCAAAAAGGAATATATTGATTATACTTCACTTTCTCTACTGACAGGGCTGTTTGAGTTGGTGGCTTTTTGGATGTGCCATTAGCTGGAAATGAGTTTGACATCCACCAGCCAGGATATGGTCGTTTTCTCTTTTTCTTACAGATGTAACATCTAGTTAAAGAAAAGCATGTCTACAAGGGTTTACATTTTCTTGGGTTTTTTCAAAGGTCATTAGAGTAGGGAACAGATGCATACCGTTTTGAGGAGTATTTCTTTGAAGTGCCATTTTCGAGTCAGCTAACTGACAGGCCCATGCCCATGGGCTCCAGGATGAACTGAGAGCAGAAGCACTGGCTACAATTACCCATCTGGTATCCATCTGGTAGCACGAATGAAAGATAATACCAGATCACAGAGACGCTCTATCCACTGCCAGCGTGGTATAGGCAGGCCAGGAAAGGTGCCACCCAACAGCACTGTGAAGAATAAGAAATGTTGTCCGTAGGGTATGCACGTTTCCGTCACGAGATGAGAAAGAAGGGCACAGGAGAGCATATGGAAAGGTAATGTTGTGGGCCTCTAACCCTGCAGCTGCAGCTTGTTACATATTCAACCAAGTTCTCTCTGCCACATTTAAGCTGCTGGTGGAGTCTGGAGAACACGTATTATCCTGATCTATGGGAGACCTGTCTTGCTACTGCAAGGACTCTGGATGAGGCAGTACCAGCATCATAAAGATATTGATTTAATTCATATGTAATGCCACTCCTTAGGAGTCCATTCAAATCTTAGTAAAATTAAGGATTTTGTGAATGCTGTAAAACTATTTAGATATGTGTTGCTTCATGGCTTTCTGTTTTTATTTCCTCCTCTCCTGCTTTGCCTGCTTCCTTGCAGGATGCTTTGGTTAGTTCAGTGGCTAAGAGTTCAGAATGTATTACTGTAATTGGCAGAGATTCACCTGCCACTGGATAGAGACAGATAGAGATTCCGAACGGGACAAAAATGTGTCTGGCCTGTGGGTAGCAAGAAGGGTGAGAACCAAGTTGGATTCCTTTCTTCCATAATCTTTTGCAAAATGTTCCACATACTTCCGTTGGAAGATAAAGCAGTGAAAAGCATCTTCCTGGATAGAGGAAGCCCACACAGAGGCCCATGCTGAACGATTCAAGAAGATGAAGTGGGGAGGAGAAAAGGTTGACTCTAGAGGCACGAATCACCTGGAGAGGAATTGCTGTCCAGTAATTTGATAGTGCAGGACCAGTAGACCATGCCAGAAAAGTGGTGGGTGAGAGCTGGGACCTCAAAGGAGAGAGGTTACATTCTGAAAGGCGAGGTTGCAATATCTATGGGTAGACTGTGCCCTTTGCAAAAGAATTTATGGAGAAATCGACATGAACCCAAACTTGACCACACATGGAAAAACCAAAGTGCTTGTGCGCTGCCAGAAGAGACAATACTGTAAGCGCATTTGGTTTTCTTCTTTCAACTTATGGGAGGGGCTGGAGTTCTTTCACCATAATTTATACTAATTAGTCTCTCCACTTAAATCAAGAGGGAAGCTGCAAATGTGGCCATTGCTGGTCTGCTCCTCATTAGAAACAATTAAGGGTTAGAAGAACAAAAACACATCATAGGATTAATGATAAGAAAAGCCACCCAGAGAGAGAAACAGGAAGCTGGAAATAATCTCATTGAGCCAGACAAAGGAAACTGATAGCCTTCAAGATCAGAGGCCCTAAGGTCCAAACAGCTCTAAACAGACCTGGGATCAAACTGAAGTCTCAGCAGTCTAAAGTAGCATCACCTGGTCATGCAGTCCTTCCCCTGCTGTAGTCTCATCTGTATTTTTTCCTATCTCCTGTTGTATTGCATTTATTAAGAAATGTTCTCGCTTTCTAAATCCAATTCATTAGTTTCCCTCCATGGATAAGACAAATGGCATTACTGATGAGAGAAAAATAAGTACTAAGCTAATCAGCCTTGGTAAATTCCAGTCTTGCACATTACTGTCATGGAGGCTGTATCCCAGCGTTCTGGCAGGGCAGCGAGACCCTGGAGAGGCTCCGGGTATGAAATGTCCTAACACCAGTCTCGGAGCCCCGCTGCTTATATCATTTTATCCTTTCCCAAAGGGAAAGAGGGAGATTAGGGAACATTTAATTGCCTTATAAACTGATTGACAAATTGGTGATCTGATGCATATGGATGATCTTTTGAGTGAAATGGCTCAGAAGCTGCGAACAGGATCATCAGGAGCCATGATTTGCACACCCTCCGCAGGGTTATTACAGAGAAGCGGAAAGATGGGTTGATTATTATCTTTCCTTCTTTCTGGCTTTTTTTTCCCCCCTTGAATGTTTTCTTCACCTCCAGGGAAATGCATTCTAGCAGCATGAACACCACTATTAATCAACACTTGTAGCAATAATCAGTGAGTGAAAAATGGTGACCAGAATCTGCGAATGCACGGGCATAACTGTCTGCAGAGCTTTCCTTTGTGATCATGCCTTGGCATTCGAACATGGATAATTCATGCAAAATGAATGTTGGCACCTTCGGAGGTGCAAAGATTTATAGAAGCAACGCTTTTATCTTTACCCAGGAAAAAAAGAAAGAGAAATTGTTTCTGATCATGATGAGTAATATTTTAGAGCCTTTATAAATGTACTTGCTATCTTCATGTTTCTTTGTGTTGCGCTTTACTAGCTAAACCCTTCCCATTGGAACATGGGTATCATAGAGGGTAAAAATGTTATGATTTCTTGGTTCCAGTTCCCCCCAGAACTTTCCCCAGGAGGGGGTGTGAAAATTAATCAAGAATTCAAAGATACCTCAATTCCCAAGATGTGTCCAGGAGTCATCTGATGTTATTAGTAATGTAGAAAAAGAATCACTAAGAGTTATTGGAATGGCAAAATGCTATTTCTAGCTACACCCAGTAGAGGATAGTTGTCTAAGTAAATAGTGCAACTTTGGGCTGGGGATGAAATTAGATACAAGTTAAAGTCGTTTTAAAATTGGCTTGTCACTTTTATAGCACAAAGCTACATACCAATTCGCATCATCCTGTGATTGGGAGGGAAGATTCTGAGTTGTAAATGCCTTAAAAATTTCCCCAAGACGTGACTAAGTCAGGGTGGGCTTGCCCAGTGTCTACAGAAGGTCACTAAGGTATTGGGCAGCATTTTAAAGAGTGATAGACCAGGATTCATAGTAGCATCTGACACCAGCCCCCTTCTCTGAGGATCATTCCTGTCATTAAAATCAATGCAACTTAATTAAAGCAAATTATAGATAGATACATCTATAAATAAGATATTAAAGTGTGCTGCTGAATATGATAATTGCTGCATATTTAGCAATCAGTGTGTGTGTTCTGCTTTTGCCAGGAGGAATTCCTTTCAGTGGAATCAATGGAGCTTTATTAAAAACCATCCAAATTAGAGGGGGAAATGATGAGTGTTATAATAACACAAAATCACTGTTTCAACTTTCACTGGGAAGAAAAGAAAGCAAAATATGTCCATCCCTCTTTTTTACTCAAGGAAAATATTAGACATACCCACTTTAAGATGTGTATATTTTGAATTTATAAATTTTAATTTTTGTATTCTCTTCTCCCTAAGGAAGGCGGAGGGGAAAATAATGATCATAAATAAAACAATTCAGCTTTGGGACTGGTATGAGGAACACCCCAGTACCCAAATGTGCCATTTTATACCTTGATGACAGAAGACAAATAAATGAAGTCCATATTCTAAACAGAGCTTACAATCACTTGTTTTACTCTTCTAGCTACCATATTTGGGTTTTTTTTTTTTTGTATGTAAAATTTCTCATGAATTGATTCAAAATAATAAATGTAGGAAATAAAAACTCATTTGCATCACCTTCCTGCTTCTCTCGCTTCCTCACTCCATAACTTTTTGTCATATAAGAATTAAGCTTGAGGAAAAAAGAGACATTTTTCCAGGCTAATTTAAGAATACACAGTAAATAAAAATATTTCATCATTCAGTTTAATAATAAGTAAAAGAAAACGTAAGGGTTAAGTCACTCCTATGTGAGCAGTATTATTCTCAAATTTACGAAAGTAAATGCTAAATTTATACAGTCAGAAAGATTTCAATGTAGAATGTCCTAAGAGATGAAAAAAAAAAAAAAAAAACACCAGGCATCTGGCCACCTCTGAGAGAGTCTAGTGAAGGCATTTACAAAGACTTCTTACATTGACTCACTGTGTGTGTATTTATTATTTGTTTCTGGGAAGAGAAGGAGAGAAAGAAAGACAAAATAAAAAACAAAGCAAAGAAAGGAAGGAAAAAGGAAGAGGAGACACTTAGAAAAGTTACTTATAACTACTTAATCCAATGTTGACTTATTGAATGTTTTCCAAACACTGATGTAGGTGATGGGGTGAGAAAAGAAAGTCCCAGCTCTCCTGGAGTTTATGTTTGTGAGGAGAGACGGGCAATAAGTAAACAGTAAATACTGGGCCATGATAATTCTCATGAAGAGATACAAAGCTTGGGCAAGGAGTACTGCTTTGAAAAGGGGGTCAGGGAAGGCTGCTGAGAAAAAGCAGTGACATGAACAAAGTGAAGGGCAAAAGCATGTGGTCACCCGTAGTCCCTAATCTTTGAGAGGCTGAGACAGGAGGATCACAAGTTGGAGGCCAGCCCCTGAAACTTAGGAAGACCCTGTCTCAAAAAATTAAAAAATGGGCTGGGGTAGAGCACCCTGGGTTCAATCACCAGTAATGGGGAAAAAAAAGACCAAAGTCATGTGGCTACCTGGAGAGTGGCTTTCCAGGGCAGGCAGGAGTGGGAGAGCACAAGCCTGGTGAGTTGGAGGAGCACTGTGGGGAACAGTGTGAGCAAGCAGGACAGAGGAGCAAGGCCAGGAATGAACTGGGCCAAAAATGCATTGATCTTCTATAGCAAAATTACTAAGTTCACTGTATTTAACCATTCTCAACCATAGTTGTAATTTTTAAAAAAAAATTCTAAGATACATTTACAATATGTAATATTTGCTTAAGAAACAGGTGACTGTTGGTTTTGGTCGTGGCTTGCCATGTTCTGTCTAAGGTCCAGCTCTAGAGAGTGATTTCAGGAGAGAGGATCAATGATGCATTCTAGACTCCAACTCCACAGGCTGTTATATTCAGTTTGTTTGAAACTGTGACATGAGCTTTCCATTCTACAGGGCAGGGGAGGGGTGGTATACCATTAGAATGGAGTCCCTCTGAGCATACCTCTGAGCTCTGTGTCTACCATGAACATGCATCGCCCCATAACCCAACTGCTCTGTTCCTTTCTGATGATTCTGCAGGAACTACCAGGGACTGGACTATATCCACCTATAGAATCTATATTAATGGAAAGAGGAAATTCTAGCACTCACTCTGTACATAAGACATGCAATCCCCCACCTCCTTTTTTTCTTTCTTTTTTGTTTCGTTTTGTTTTGAGATGGGGTCTCCCTAAACAGCCCATGCTGTCCTTGAGCTCCTGTTCCCCTGCCTCCACCTCTTGAGTAGCTTGTGTTCCAGGCCTGTGCCATAGTACCCGGCTCCTTTCTTGCCTTTAACACATACTCCATTATCGTGCAACTGCCCCTCAGAGTAAGCCCCTGACAACAGAAAGAGAGAAGGACCAAAGTCTTGGCCTCACACTCCTCATGTGAGTACTCCCACATGCCCAAAGAAGAGATCATGGAGCATTTCAAACTAAGCCATCCTTCGAGATTTGTGTTAACAGTGTTATGGTTTGAGTTTGGCATGTCCTCCAAAAGCTCATGTGTTGAAAGCATGGTCCCCAAGGCAGGAAGGTTCAGAGGTGGGGCCTGCTTGCAGGAAGTGGGTCACGGGGGTGTGGCCTTGGGGACGGTGTTTGTTCCTGGCTTCCTCCTCATTTGCTCTCTGCTTCCTGGCCGCCGTGAGGTGAGAGCAGCTTTTCCTCCAACATGCCCCACCACTGAGTGGTTACTGCCACGGAGCTAGCCAAGCACGGAGCTAGAGAAGCCTCTAAAAGCATGAGCCGATAAACCTTTCCTCCTTAAGTTGTGCTTGTTGGGTATTTTGATCACAATGAAAAAGCTGACTAAAACAAGTAGTTTGCAATTCTAGACACAAAACAGTGTTGTTCATTGTAACCTATGAGTATTCTGATCAAACTGCACACAATACTAGAACTATAATTGGGATATTTATTTGTAGCATGATAAAAAAAATACATTGGCTTCCGAAATCTCTGAAAATGTCAATGTAAGGGGGCTCTTTTAATTCACAGTATTTGGGGGGGGAGGTACTAGGGATTAAACCCAGGGGCATTCTATCTCTGAGCTGCACCTCCAGCCCTATTTTATTTTTTATTTTGAAATGAGGTCTCCCTAAGTTGCCAAGGGCCTTGCTAAGTTGCTGAGGCTGGCCACAAACCTTTGATCTTCCTGTCTCAAACCCCCAAGTAATGGGATTACAGGTGTGCACCACCACACCCAGCTTAATTCACAGTATTTAACTAATAGCTAACTCAAAGAATAGGGTATTTGAATACATTAGCCAGTAAAAGGGTTTCCATCTCCATGAGGTAGTGATTTGCTTCCAGCACCTTTATAATTTCCTCTTTGTGTACAGAGTGGCTCTAGGATCCCTGCTGCTCTGCTACAAGTGGGGTCCTCAGGCAAAAGCCCAGCTCTCCTGTTTTAAGAAGCCCCGATTTCCGTAACTCCTAGAAATGAGCCTTTAGAAACATGTTAGAGTGCCCAGTCCTTTTTCTTTGGGTCTTTACAATATCACATTTCCCAGTGTTTTGTCCTTTCTGATTACAAACATGCCGCAGGTGCCATATTATGTTCACCCACAGGATAGGATGGAGAAGTAATCAGGGTGAGTCTAATAAAAATGTGGCATCAAGCCGAATGGAATCTGGAGTAGATCTAAAATCATTTAATAAGGTCACTCTTGTTTTTAGTTTCTTGCAGTTAGGTTTTCATGAATACCTGGGCAATTGGGAGGCCTTCAAAGGTGTGAGCTCTGGCAGGTATCTAGATTCTCATTAAGTGAGAAGGACAAGGTAGAGCAAGTGGGTGGTGGCTATTGACCGATCTGTGCACCATGAAATCGTGGTAAGCTGAATAGAATTTTGATATTTTAGAAAATCACTCGGTTAACTCTTGACCCCCACCCTCCTGTGTTCCCAAGAATGGAGTGAAAGAGGCTCTATTCCTGTTCTTTCCAAAGCATTGCATTCTCCTGCTCCCACTCACATACATTTTGCTGCTCTTTGAATTACGGTGTTTGATCTCGGTTCCTAAGCAAAGATGATTCTACCTACTCTTTGCTTGGATGGGTTGCTCCCTGTGGATGATCCTCAAATTGAAAGTGATGTGTCCCCTGTGAACACTGTGAGTTTAAATCCAGTGGTCTTCATTTGGTCAGTAACTCACTTGTGGGTTGCTAGTATAATTTATGCAATTTTTCTGTCTGCAAGGTAAGAGTGAGTTTCACATGGTCCCTGGAGAAGATGCTCAGAGACCCATCCCTTGACCATGCTGGGCCAATTGACAGAGTCAGGAGATGTAACTCATTCTACTTCCTTCCAAGTGACTTGGATTAATACTGGTGTTATTTTTCCATACCAAAGGCCAATTACATGATGGAAGATTTTTAGTAATTGGGCCCTTTGGATTTTAAATCTTCTTAGGTCGGTACCCATGAGGATAGCCTTCAGGAGGGAGGACTCCAGGGCTTCTAACAGAAGGCAAATCTGATTTATAGATGGACATGGCATTACATCTGTCACAAATACATTATGAATGGGCATTATACATTTTCTAACATATAAATCAACTCCCCCTGGGAAATTATCCCTCATCCTAATGGATTACACCATAAGAAGTTCTTTGTAATTCCAACCTAAATTTTCACTTTTCTTAATTTCATTACATTGATGAGTAAAGATCCCTGTATATTCTTTGGCCAACATCTTGGGATGTTAGTATTAGGCCCATGTTTGTAAATCACCTCACAATTCCCCAACTAAGCCCACTAAAACAGTACAAAATGGTACAAGATAATAAATAGGTGTTGGTTTCTGCTCAACATTCAGACTGTACTGGGGAACAATGAATAGCATCTTAAGTAGATAAAAATGATTCTCCTTAAATATGGGATATCATCTAAATGTGCTCAACAGGCATTGTGTGTGTGTGTGTGTGTGTGTGTGTGTGTGTGTGTGTGTAGTGTATTACTGGGATTGAACCTAGGGGAGTTATACTTCCAAGCTATATTCCCAGCCCTATTATATTTTTTATTTTTATTTTTATTTTGTTTTTTGCGGTACTGGGGATTGAACTCAGAGGCATTCTACCTCCGAGCTATACCCCCAGCCCTATTTTTTTTATTCTTTATTTTGAAACCGGGTCTCACTAAGTTGTGGAGTGCCTCACTAGGTAGCTGAGGCTGGCCGCGAACCCGGATCCTCCGGTCTCAGCCTCCCGAATGCTGGGATTACAAGCGTGCGCCACCACGCCCGGCTCCTATTATATTTTTTAAGTTTTTTGAAACAGTGTCTAAGTTGCTGAGAACTTCACTAAGTTGCTGAGGCTGGTCTTGAAGCTGCTATCCTCCTGTCTCAGCCTCCCAAGTATTGGGATTATAGGCATGTGCCACCGCATCCAGCTTCAACAAGCATTTCAATTGCTTAGCTGTGAAAGGTAGGGATTCGCTTCTTTGTTTAGAGAGAATCATACATGATGGTTTCTTTTTCCTTTGTCTCTTTATTTCTCCTCTCTGCTGACCTCTTGCTACATAATGCTTCCCTTCAGTTTCTGTATCTTTGCTTCTAGAAGGACTGCACCTGCATGGGCATCTCCCACAACAAAAAGGCTGAGATGCTCTCAGATTTGGAAGAATAATGAAGGGGCTTCACCACACTGCAAGGCTAAATCTAGGGGCTGTGCTCAGAAAAATCCACCAGTGTACTGTGGTAGGGCCTCCAGCTGAATGACCGAGATCTGTAGGTGGAGGTGTACTTCCTTCGTCTGTGTTCAGAATCCATTCTGTTATCATCCTTTTACCATCCAGGCACTAGGACTGCAAACACACAGTTTCATATTTTCTCTTCACATCTGCACTGTTGAAGGCCTGTGTCATGATGAAGACCCTTTCTTGGCTTCATTCATGGAGATAATGTGCGCACATGAGTTGGGACATTGTGCTCAGTTGCTCGTAGCCTCTTGAGGCAAGCCAGCTAGGTTAATCTGAGTCCCTCTTCTGTGGGTAGTTTAGGATTATGTTTGCCTATGTTGTGTTCCACCTTCAAGATTGCTTTTTTCATTTAGCTGTATTTCAGTCTTTTAATTATCTACTGAGTATGTAATATGTGCCAGAAAAGAAGTGTTATTAATATGAGTAAAACAGGATTGCCTCAAAACACTCATGATCCAATGGGAAAGAAACAAATATAAGTAAATAAATAAATAAAAGATGACACTCTGGGTAATTATTATTTTGAAAAAATAACCCTTTACCCTCAAAACACTTATAATCCAATGAGGGGAAAATTTATAAAAATCGTTATAGGTGAAACTCTTGGTAATTATTATTTTTAAAAAATAATCCTCAAGTTAGGCATGGTGACACATGCTTGTAATTCTAGTACTTGGCAGGCTGAGACAGGAAGATCACAGGTTCACAGATAGCCTCAGCAACTTAGCAAGGCCCTCAGCAACTTAGTGAGACCCTGTTTCAAAATGAAAAATAAAATAGGGCTCGGGTGTGACTCAGAGGTAGAATGTCCCCTGGGTTTAATTCCCCCAAAAAAGAAAAAAAGAAATTCCTCCCTTTCTTTCTCTCTCTCCCTCTCCCCCTCCCCCCCTTCTTACGCCCTTTCCCAGTGCTGCTTCTACAGGGCAAGGAAGAATTCTCTCCAGATATTCTCCTTACCAAGAGAAAGATCAGGTTCAATGTAACTGCGGCAATAATAAGAACTAAAATTTGTTGACCATATATGTAGATTTCCTACATATGACATGTACTATATAGTTTTCATGCATCTTACTGTTTAATTCTCCCAACAGTCTTGGAGGTAGATACTCTTGTTCCATTTCACAGGTGAGAAAAATGAGGCTCAAAAGTTAACTTGCACAAGATCACACAGTAAGTGGCAGAGCCAGATTAAAACCTAAATAGTCTCTGCTGGAGTAAGCACTCTGAACCACCACACCACACGGTGTGCATGCCTGAGATCACAGCTTTTTGGTGTTCCATTATAAACCTAATGCACTTCCCAGTTAAAATTAATTAATGCTGGAATCAGACACCCATTAGGAATGATGGTGTTCTTTGGGATTATCTTACCTACCCTTCCTGCAGGTCTCTCTTTGAGCAAACCAGTCTAACACGGAATTTAGAATGCCAGTTTGTCTCCTGGTAGTGCTACCCATCAAGTCTGATGAAATATGAGAACATACTTTGATTATTTCAAGATCCTTTATGAATGTACTATCTGATGAGATATCATTCATTCTCTAGGTATGTAGGAACTAGACAACAAGCACATTTTGAAAACAGGCTAGGTATCTTGAAAATTGATATTAACCCCCCCCAGGGGTCACCCTCTAGTATAGATGTGTGCACAGCCCCACCAAGCCCATGGACAGGTGCCCATGAGCAGCCATACCCTGAAGCCAGAGCTGGCTGGTCATTCTGTCCTCTCCTCAGTGCCTGCCAGACTTCTCATGAAGTGACACCACAGCTTACACAATTGATGACCAGCTGCTTCTTTTTCATTATTTTAACAATGGCTATTAAAACACACACAGCTCTCATTTCTATATCATCTCCTCAGAGACTCAGGGAGCTGATTCCCTAGCTTTCATCAGATCAGGAGCAGTCTCCAAACCTGAGCCACACCCCTCCCCAGGTCACTGCACAGAGCCAGGGCTTCCTGCCCCAGTGACACTGTCAGATCTCCACGAGGTGGACTTCACAGAGCAGGCCAAGTACCCTTAGATGTGACTCAGGTGAAATTTTTCAAAGCCATCTTAGGCAAAGAAGAATGAGGCTTTGATGTAGCCTTTCACTAGTTCGAAAGCAACTCAGAAACAGAGGGGAAAAGACTCTCAGCATGGTCTACTTATATCCAGACTTTCTTCATTGTAGTCTCAATATTCAGCTTATAGGGAAGTCCAGGAGAGGGTTCCTAGAAACTTCATTAACTATAGACTCAGTATCCACCTCCCTGGCACCAGACTGCGGCTGCACCATCATGCTATATGCATTTCTTGGCTCATATGAGAAACTCGAACTGATTTTTGCTATATTGTTGCTGTCTGTATATTTGCATAATTTTATATCCTGAGCAGAGTTTTTGATTTTGCAGTAGCATAATAATAAAAAAAAAAAACAGTGTGGATTGGCAGGTTTGAGGTTATGATTTGCAGCTGGTCTATCACTTCCTCTTACTGGAAGCTTCAGCTTCAAGTATTATACAATTATCATATTTCACAGGACCTGAGCTTATATTTGCATCTGCTCATCATTTGTTTTTTCTTTTAAAAATGCTCTCATTTTACTCTTTTTTTTTTTTGGTAGGGGAATTGTCCAACATATTCATTTTATATACTTTTCTCTTCTTGGTATAAATCCATATGTTTCCATTAAAATCAAAGTACTGAGGTTTAACTGACACAATAATGGTGAACAGGATGAACTCTTTGGACAGGTTTTAGAGACTGGAAACAATGACAAAGCAAATGCAGCCCAGGAAAGCAGTAGTACCTCTAACCATCCCCCTTCTACCCATTGTCATTATTTTGATTAAAAGGTGTCTAGAAGCCACAGTGGTTTTGCAGGATGCAAAAATTATTGCAGAAACTTCCTCTATTAAGGGAAATTATTAGAGGATGGAAATGGTACTCGAGCAGCAAGAATGACATTAATTATGCGAAAAGCAGTCGTATCTGGCAGTTGGCAAGCATGTGTTCTTCTTCAGCAACGTTCCATGGGTTTGTGTCTCACCGGCATTAGCAATCTAAAAGCTTTTTATTTTGGCAAAGTTTTCATAGCGCTTGGACTTGTAGCATCTAGATCAAAGATAATTTGGAAGGAAATTATGTTGGTGAAATTGAAGAATTCAGTAATGAGTTCTGTGTAGATGAATCAATGCTCAATTAAATGATTATATCAAATCTAACTTTAAATGTTGACTTAAAATAATCACATTTTTAAAGACTTTGAAACTAAGATGATATATGCATCCAATCAGGAGAACAAAGTCCATATTACCTAGCGTGGTGGAGGAATGGAATGTTCTGATGGGTCCAGGAATTTGATGAATGGAGAGAAACGTAGGACAGGATTACCTGTATGCTAGTATTTAAATTCCATTTCAGTAGCTTAACTTGTTTTCATAGTTTCCATTCCCTTTTGCAACTTTTCTCTGTTTCTCTGGTTTTCATTTTCTTTCCATGTGTACATCCCCTATTCTAGGTTCTCTTGCCCAAAATAATGCTCTCATCTATAGAATTTGCTTTATCTCGCCCTCTATGTTTTCCACCTGATTTTGTTTCTTCACAGTAATGAGTACAACCAGTGCAAGCAACATTTACTCCTTCCTTCCTTCCTTCATTCATCATTTACTGAGCCCTTGCCATGTGTACAGCACAAACTGAGCCATAGGAAGAACCACCAAAACTAAAGGAATAAGCCTACTGCCATAGGCACCAAACGACATATTTAACATTCACAAAATTTATAATGGAATCAAATCTTTGAGCATACATGAGAAGGGCAAGATAAAGCTGGAAAGTTAAGCAATTGTAGGTTATTAAAGACCTTGAACACCAGACTAAAAGGTAGACTTTTATTTACTATTTAATAGAAAGCTTTTGGAGAGAGAGAGAGAGAGAGAGACAGACAGAGACAGAGAGAGAGAGACAGAGAGTGTGTGTGTGTGTGTGTGTGTGTGTGTGTGTGTGTGTGTGTGTGTGTGTGTTTGGTTTTTCCAAGCTAGGTTTTGACTTGAGAACTTAATTTTCAGAATGTCATCTGTTTAGTTCTTCCTTCCTCCTCGTCTTTACATTTTCTTAGAATTTGAACTCATCTAATAACACTCACAAAATAATATGGGTAAAATAAATTTAGGAAAACAAATACATGATTTCAACATTAATGGGAGGACAGGTCTATTCTTTATTTTGAAACCGGGTCTCACTAGGTTTCGGAGTGCCTCACTAGGTAGCTGAGGCTGGCCGCGAACCCGGATCCTCTGGTCTCAGCCTCCCAAATGCTGGGATTACAAGCGTGCGCCACCACGCCCGGCGAGGACAGGTCTAAATAGATGCTGTATTCCAAGCTAGCCCTTCAGTGCCACAATAGTTATGTCCAATGTGCTCAGTAATTCGTCCTATTCCATAGATTCCCCTACTGACCTATTATTCTGAGCTTACAGGAATCTTTCCTCACTCTAAGCAATTATATGTTAAGGTTCCTAAAGATTTTGATTTATACTCCAGATCCAAGTTTAAGTCTAAATTATAATAATATTTGTAGTTTTTTTATTTTTAAAATGATTTGAAAAAAATCAGTACTATGCAAACAAAATAATAACCACAATTTGAATAAGGCCTAGCCACAAGACAGTCTCATAAGGGTAAATCTCCCTTAATCACATTTTGATAATGTGTTTCCTACTATTTGACAGGTGTGACTCAAAGCCCTAGCTAGTCATTACAGAATCTGATTAATTCTCTCTAACTGCCACCGAGGAGATGTCCAAGCCTTCTATTTCACTCAGTAAAACAATGAACAAGGTGATATATCAGGCCTTAAGAATGCTAGGTGCAGAGCTGGGCATGGTGGCGCACGCTTGTAATCCCAGCATTCGGGAAGCTGAGACCAGAGGATCCGGGTTCGTGGCCAGCCTCAGCTACCTAGTGAGGCACTCTGCAACTTAGTGAGACTCGGTTTCAAAATAAAGAATAAAAAATAGGGCTGGGGGTATAGCTCGGAGGTAGAATGCCCCTGAGTTCAATCCCCAGTACCGCAAAAAAAAAAAAAAAGAAAGAAAGAAAGAATGCTAGGTGCAAACAGGAGACATTGACCCAATACTTGTGAAGCTTACAGTCTGGGTTCTTGCATAAACCTAATTAGTAGACCAATAATCATACAGGCAGTTGTTTTTTAATAAAACATAACTCTTTGCCAGAAATTATTTTTACTATACCAAAAATGTAACATATGTGCATGTATTAACGCCTCCAGCTATGTGAAATAAATATCCTATACTGGATTTCATGATCTCGACTCTGATGACCCTGGGCACATTCACGGTGCTCGCAGACAATAGCAACTTCATGTATTCCATCTCAACGCCACCACAAGTTCCCTGGAAATTTCAGATCTTGTGTGTCAGTTCTTCATTGAGAAAATGAAGCGACAGTAACCACAATGGTCACAGCCAACAAATGAGACAGCATTGTGCATGGGAGGTATTGCTTTGGGGTCAGAAAGAGTCCAGTTCAAAGCCTGACTTTGCCACCATATGACCCTAAGGCAAGTTGCTTAACTAGCTCTGAACTCTTGTGTGTGAAAAGAGGAGCTATGGGAACGATAGCCTGCTTGCAGCTCACTGCACTGTCTATAGAATGTTCCAGAGAGCCCTACATACCAGTAACTGTAAATGGAAGTGATCAGAACTCACCCACTGACTGAAAGAGAGAAGAAAGAAGCATTAGGAAGAGTTGAAAAATTAAATGCATTTATAAACTAAAGTATATTTAAACTCTGTTAGTGTGGGTACTGGGTAGTAGGGTCTAATGATTAATGTCACAAATTTCTGTGTCCTGTACCCCTGGAGAATAGAGGGCAGATACAGATGTATTTCTTAGGGAAGACTCTTCCTAGTATATATTTTTTTTCATCTTTCCATCAGACCTTTGTCTTTTCTTCAGTATGAGTTGACATTTTAGCCAGTGTTGCAATATCTCTATTTGTAGGTAGACAGATGGGGGAAAGGAAATGAGAAATGATGTCTGGCTCTTTAATTAAAGACACAGAGCCAGAATTTGCTCTTCAGGCTTATTGGCAAGGCACATGTGTGCACATACACACACACACACACACACACACACACACACACACACATCACACAAACACACACACAGTGCCTCTTGTAGATGAAGCCAAATTTGTAAAATTGTATCCACAATCAGTTTCTATGGTAACTGTATCTTAGACTCAGACATAAACAGAGCTGGCAGGAGATGTCTGATTTTATTTTCTGTGAAGACAATCATAACAGAGATAGTTCAGGTTATTAAGATGCCATGGCCCAGGGTACGTATGGCCAGTACCTGAATATGCTCGTATAAGTGTAAGATTTCATGCTTAAATCCCAAGGAATACTTCACAATTTCATAACACAGAAACAGATCACAGATTACATGGCTATCCTTTTCATTGACTACAAAATCATAAAGTACCTACGTGCAGTACCAGGATTAATGGTCAATTAATGTCAATGTAAATGTGGAAGCTATATGCAAGATAATTTTCACAAGTGTATATAAGTTAGAAGAGACTTCAAGAATTTCTGTTTTAACTCTGACATTTTATGAAGGGGAAAATGTAGGCACAGAATAGTTAAAAGGCTTACCCAAGAGTTATTTTTAAAATAGTTTATTTGCTGTATTTTCTAAACTAGCAGATGTTCTATGTTAGTCTATAAGCTGAATACCCAGTTATTTGACAAAATTACTGAAATCAAATTAGAGAAAACAAACACTTCAGAAATAATGGTTTGAACGAGTGTGTGTTCTTTGCCTCTCTGGATAGCATATTTGTAAGTATGTAGCTCAGGCATAATATGCTTCATATTGCCAAAGAGAAATGATGAAATAATCTATTTTGATTAGTTTCTTTTTATTTAGAGTACTGCCTTTATTCCCCTCCAAAACACATAGCATTTTAGCAGGATGTCTTAATATCAGAAGATACTCAAAGCCACGTTTATAATTTTTCAGAAGTTTTCATCGTGTCAATTCCCTTAAATATCTTCCAGCCAAGCCTCTAACTAGGTAAGGGTAATGCAGTTAACAGAAATGTGAATCCTGGCTCAAACATATCTGTCTTGATACCAACTTGAAATGAAAGACACATTTCCTAAAATGGCATATAAATTTTTATACTTTCCATCTTAATCTTAGGATGTGACTGGCCCGTGAAAATCATTTTTTTTTTTTCTTCGTAATGGGTCTGAGTGAGACCTATTTGTAAATGAGGATGTTGTATATAGGTGAATAAGTCATATTGCCACTTCGCCCAGCCTCTCCATCACAGCAGCTTTTAAATTTCCTGGGGAAATTGGCTTATAGGACATAAATTATCACATTGGCAAAAACGCATCCTAACCTTTAGAAGCTGGAAAACATGTTAATTTTGAATTGTTTCTGCTTCTCATCATCACACATTTGCAGAAAATCCTGTGTGGTTTATTCTCTTCTTTTTAATGAATTGTTTAAAAATGTTTGAAGGAGCATTATATCTTCCCCTCTGCCATTAATCTGCAAATGGGAGTGAGGAGGGTTAAATGGCCTCTTTAGGATATTGCTTTATGAAACTGCTGATTCTAGCAATGCCAGCCTAGAAATACGTACTAATTTAGGGACCCCTGAATGTAAGCAGCAAGTGCCTTTTGTAGAGAAAAGACTAATAGCTTTATTTTAACAAGGTTCTTAACACCCCATCCGGCAGCAGGCATTGAGTGAATGAAATTGGGAGCACTCCTGGGGCCTAAAAGCATCTTAATTCTACTTTGCTCCAACTCCAGGCTCTCCCTGCGGGCCAGCCATAGGCTGTCTTGATTTGGCCAGAGGGTCACCCAGTGCAAGACGCACAGAGGCATGAGCTCTTCACATTGATGTGAATAAACTCTCAGAAGTTTCACTTCCTGGGCTGCGTCAGTAAGAGAAAGATAAATATGCCTCAAATCCAGGCGTAAGTTCTAATGTTACACTGTTGTATAAGAGGCTGAGTTTCTGTTATGGCTTAAGTCAAGATTGTTTTTATCAGACCTATATTTAGGTCATTACATTAAAAAAAAAAAAAAACCCTGCATGATCCCAACTAAGATAAAGGGCTTAAAAAAATTAATTGGATTGAAGCCGCTGACCTTATTTTTTTGTGATGAGGGAAATTACCTAATAAGGAATTCTTCAAGCAGGAACATTTCTGAATCTTTCCGAGTAAAGGACAAAATGAGAAATGAGCTTATAAATGTCTGTGCCTGTTTTCTCTCCCCTCAGTCCCTCCTCAAGTGGCCTGACTTCCTGAGGACTTAACTATAACTTCTTATAATTAGCTTCTCTTTGGCAAGCCTCTGTCTGTAATTTCCTACCCTCTACCCACAGCTATTTGCAAGACTATCTGTACCCAACCCACTATACTGCTGGCATTTCCAATCAGGATATTAAAAATTGTTCAAATTACAGTGATAGATTAGACAAATTATGATTTACTTTTATAATAGGATATTATATCACCATAAAAATTCATATTTTTAAAATATATTTAATAGCACAGGAGAATACCATAATAAATAGATGAGAAAAAACTCTACATACCATTAAAATATGTATATATTTATACATGCTAACAGAGGTCATCTTTGGGTACTTTTCTATAATAATTGTTCAGGGAGAAAAAGCAGTTAAATCTATTTTTTAAATAATGGAACAGAAATTTATTCCCATCATTTCCATTAACCAACGATGTGTCCCTGGAGAGGACTTTTTCTCGTCTCTGTGTCTTGGAGTGCTTAGCATGTTACTCTACTTAGGAGACATTAATGAATGTTTATGTACTTGAAAGTATTAATCCTATTTTGTGAGCATGATAGGTTAAGACAGGACAACCAGTAGTTGCTTATTTATTAGACATCTGTAAGAGTTTTCAGCACTATAGAGTTGACTGTTGCTTTCTAAATCCACTGAAATCACTCTCAGTAAAGCACCAATCACCATCTCATGGCCAATTCCAACATATAATATTGCAGACCTTGCATTGGTCACTCTTCAGTTGCAGAGGGCAATGGCCACTCTAGCTAGTTTAAGCAGGAACAAATTTTATACCATAGTCATGAACTTAAAAAATTGCCAGGAAAGTTAAAGAAACAAATCCTCAGATAAACTTTCAGGAATGATTTTCCAAATGAGATACCAAAGGGAACTGCTGCTACTTCCCTACAGGAAGTGTTAGGTTCCAGAGCCACCCAATGCCTATATCAGGATCGGCATGATTAGGAAGGTATTACAATCAGAAAGCCAACTCAACTACCACCAACTCCAAAATCAACTCTAAAATAAAAGCTACATTGCACTCTAGAAACTAGTGGTGGTGCATCTGCTAAAGCTTCCACAGGAATACCTTTAGGTATTCTTGCCAAAATAAACAGTGCAAGGGTAGCCACTGCCTGGACTCCTTTTCTCAGATGCTGTGGCCCAGTTTAAATCACAGCCTGTGCATTGGCTGCAAAGGAATTCTGGGAAAGGTAGTTTTTAGCTCTCCATGGTCTATAGTTCAGGATGACACTCCACAAGAAGGGGTCTTGGGTAAAGTATGCCAACACACCTTGTACATTAAAGTCTTTGTCTTACTGAAGCTTTGAGTACTCTTGACACTGTGACCATGCCCTCTTTCATGAAATTCTTTTCTCTTGGTTTCTATTGTAATACCATACTGATGCCAGTCTGTGCCAACTACTTTTTCTTAGACTTCCTCCTAGGTTCAACTTTTGTTGCCTGCCCCATAATGGTAGTGTTGCTAAGATTATCATTAATATTCTCTCTCCTTGTTGCATGTCTTTTCATCTATGTTGGTTCTACAGACTCTTGTCGGGTATCCTTTTCCAAGATTTCAGGTACTATCTATCATAGATTCCCAACATATTGGCTTACTGCCCCCTTCTCACACACACAAAAGTTACCAGCACTCCCTAGATGCTTCCACCACCCACTTATTTTTTATTCAATGCTCCAAAAGTGCACCTGAGGCTACTACCACTCCCCTGGATCATTCTAGTGTCCCCAACCTAGTCTATTCCAAGGTACAAATCTTTATATTCAACTATCAGATCAGACATTTTCGCCAAATGTCCCAACTCAAACTCAGTTTGTCTAAATATTCCCTTCTCCCCCGTATCTCTCTCTCTTCCTTCTTTATCCCCATTTGGGTGAATACTACCAAACTCAGCAGGTTTCTAAGCTCAAGACACTTGGGCATTATTCTAGACACATCCTTCTCTTTAATCTACAGTCAATCCTATTGATCCCGCCTCCTTAGCATCCCATGTCACTCTCTTGTCTTCATCCTTTGGAAAATCCCCTAGTTTAGACCCTTATCATCTCTGGTTCAGACCAAATCTGTAGCTTCCACACTATGAATAACCATAAAACTGTAAATCTCCTAGAAGATGATAAAGGAGAAAATCTAGATGCCCTAAGATTTGGTGCTGACATTTTACAAATAACACCAAAGGCACAGTCCAGGAAGGAAAGAATTGATAAGCTGGACTTCATTACAATTAAAAACTGCTCTGTAAAAGATGCTGTCAAGAGAATTAAAAGAGAAGCCACAGGCTGGGAGAAAATGTTTGCAAAAGACACAGGTGCTAAGTGACTGTTATCCAGAATATACATTCAAGGAACTCTTAAAGCCCAACAATAAGAAATGAGCAATTTAATTAAAAAGTGGGCCATAGATGTTAACAGACACTTTACCAAAGATACATAGAAGAAAAAGCATAAAGAAGGGTGTGCTACATTTTTATCTAGTACCCCGTAACTGCACCCAAGACTACTGAGATTTCATCAGGGAATGCAAATTGAAACAGCAAGATACCACTGCACACCTGTTAGAATGGCCAAAACACAGAACATTGACAATACTAAATGCTTTCGAGTAAGTAGAGCAACAGGAACTCCCATTTGTTGCTGAAGGGAACACGAGATGGGACAGCCACATTAGAAGACAGTTTGGCAGTTTCTTGTAGAAACTAAACATAATCTTACCATATGATCCAGCAATTGCTCTCCTCGGTATTTACCCAAAGGTGTTGAAAACGTATGTGCACACAAAAACTTGTGCACACATGCGTTTATAGCATCCTTACTCATAATTGCCCAAACTTGGAAGCAACCAAGACATCTTTCAGTAGATAAAGAGACAAATAGAGTGGTACATCAGGAAGTGGAATATTATTCGGTGCAAAAAAAAAAAATGAGCCATCAAGCTGTGAAAAGATAGGAAGGAAACTTAAATGTATATTACTAAATGAAATAAGCCAATCTGAAAGCTACATAATATATAATTCCAACTAGATGACATTCTGGAAGTTAAAACTATGAAGACAATAAAACAATAAAAAGATCAGTGATTTCCAAGAGTTGGCAGGAAAGAGAGATGAACAAGCACAGAGAATTTTTAGGGTGTCAAAACTATTCTGTATAACACTGCAATGGTGGATATGAGTCTTGTGTGTTTGTTCAAACCCACAAAATGTGCAACGCCGGGAGAGAATGCTCGACCATGGACTGTGAGTGATTACACTGTGTCAGGTTTATCAACTGTACCTACTCTGGTGGGGGAAGTTGATAATGGGCTAGGCTGTACGTATGTAGGAGCAGGAGCATATAGGAAATGTCTCTGTACCTTCATCTCTATTCTTCTCCTAAAACTACTCAAAAATAGTCTATTAAAAACTGCAGTGTGGTAGTAGCTCCAGCGGTATTGTCGTTAGTTAATAGCATCCTTTTCTTTATGCTCTGATTCTGCTATACCAAAACCTTGACATCCCCAGAAGACACAATACTTTTTCTATGCATCTGCATTGTTTCACTTTTGTTCTCTCTGCTTAGGATCCCCCTCCCCCTCATTCATATTCAAGTCTTAGATGAAGCATCAACACCCGTAAGAAGCTGTCTTCAACTCTCCCAGGTGCTGCCGCCTTCTTCACACGTCCACTCTAGTGGTGATCTCATCGTACCATAATTATTTGCAGGCCTGTCTCCTTAAGAACAGGGGCTGGATTTCCTCATCACTTGGAACACAGTATCTCTCACTGGATACAGTAGGTGCTCAGTAATCACTAACTGAATGACTGCCTCAGTGGCATCGCCCTCTTAATAGAGATGCACACAAATACATATACAGTGGGTGAGGAACAGAATCATTTTTTATGTGCAAGCATGCTGCCCATCTTTTTGAAACCTGGCCAGAGTTCTGCCTTTCCTGTGAAGTTTTTTCCTAACACCTGCAGGCCTCACCTGTGCTACTGCTGAGTGGTACCCAATCAGACATCGGTCAGGCATCATTCTTTATTTCTAGTGTTTATTTTCCCAACAAGACAGGAAGCTCCTTCCTTACAGATAAGGATCATGTTACATTTCAGAATCTAGAGTGCTTGCCAGGTAGCTCAGCAGAACAGCAGCAGGTTCAGGGCGCTGCTACCTCGAGGCCACAGAATACTGACCACTGTCATCCTGAGGCCAGGCCAGCCTGGATGACAGCACTGAAAGTATTAACTTGGAGCTTTTGGCTACATGAAAAAGTTTTGTTGCATATCTAAGGCCACACTAAGGATACATGAGCATAGTGTTGTTTCAACATCCACCATTAGTAATCTTCAACATAGTACACGTGGTCACATGAGTCTTCCTCTATAATAAACTATTGAAAAACAAAACAAACCTAGAGAGAAGTGACTGAGGACAATGCTTCTCCCCTCTTCTTCTTTTGCTTTGCTATTTATGTATCCCCTGTCTGTCCTTGTCACCTCCTTGCCTCTGATCTTTGGTAGAAAAGTCAATGGTTTAAATCAAGGCTTTAATCCTAATGCAGAGAATTCTTAATCTCTCTCTGGTTGCTGTTAGGTTGGTACAGTCTCCATCCTTATGGAGGTAGCTTGCTGGACTCTTTCCTTCTCAAATAACTTGCTGAACTATAAAGAGGTTCTCTAGGTCCTTTACATTTTAAATGACCTCCTGAAATAATTAGACACCAAGAATAGTCTTTCATATTCTAAATGCCTATGCATATTTGCTCCACAGCATCTCCAAGTACTATCTCGAAAAATTTCCACTACTGACCTTGAAATGTTTGTTACTTCCTGTATTTGCTAGCAAACTCTCTTCTTCACTCAGTTGTCATAGTCCAGGTTTTCCCTTTATAAGAGCTACCCCAACCACATGAATGATTCATAATATCACATGTGTTGATGTGACCAAGTAAGAAATAGAACATTCAAGAAACACTTTCAGATACCTGTATAGTTACAGAAGGATGAGATACAAGATCTTTATATTGAAGAACCCAACACACTGTTGAGAACCTACTGGATGTGGTCACTGCCCTGCAGGAATGCAGAGATGGATGCAGAAGGCTCCAAGAGAGATGATCACAGGGAGTGGAAAGGAAGGAACAGAGCCCAGTAAAGACCACACTAGATGGAAAGCAGGTCCCACTTCTATGTGGTTGTTCATAAGGGAGAGAATCATGTGAAGTTCAGGGATCAGGGAAGGCTTCACAGATACTTAGCAGTAGATAATTGGTTGTCACTAGTTCCTATTAATGAAGAAAGGTTCATGAAAAAGGTGCTTTTAGAAATAAGCTCCTTGTCACAGCCAAGAGGAGCCTCTGATGACCTGTTGACTAAATAGAATATGGTGTCCTGGATGGAACAGAAAATACCTTAAGTAAAAATATGAATAAACTATGGGCATTGGTTAACAGT
Organism: Graphiurus murinus; assembly: GCA_004027655.1. Classification (NCBI taxonomy): domain Eukaryota; kingdom Metazoa; phylum Chordata; class Mammalia; order Rodentia; family Gliridae; genus Graphiurus; species Graphiurus murinus. The sequence goes on from PVLC010002775.1 coordinate 76,200, forward strand.
AATATATCAATATTGATTCATTAATTGTAAGAAATGTGCCATACTAATGTAAGATAGTAGTAATAGGGAACGTGGGTACAGGAGATATGGGAACTCTCTGTACTCTCTGCTCAATTTTTCTATAAATCTAAAACCACCCCGGAGCTTGGCATGGTGGTGCACACTTGTAATCCCAGTACTTGGGAGGATGAGACAAAAGGATCACAGGTTGACAGCCAGCCTCAGCTACTAAGTCAGGTCCTCTGCAACTTAGGGAGACCCTGTTTCAAAATAAAGAATATAAAATAGGGCTGGGGGTGTAGCCTAGAAGTAGAATGCCTCTGGGTTCAATCCCCAGTACCGGAAAAAAAAAAATCCTAAAACACTAAAGTCTCTTTTGAAAAGAAAAAGATGATCTTCCAGCCCACAAAATAGCCCTGGCACAGAGACAGGAAGGAATCAGTTTGACAGTGACACTTTTTGAAAGAAGTAACTTTGTTGTTAAATACCATGTTTGTGGCTCCATCATCTATAGCAAGGCTGAGTTCTCGCTTGCTTTGCTGTGGTTGATTTTTGGCAGGCGGCTGCGGCATTCGTGCACTGATTGTAATTTTGAGATGCATTGTCAGTAACCAGGATGTATAATGGATCTTCATCTCTAATTACTTTTCTCTCCACAGGTGTCTGGAAAGGGTCCAGATGGGAACATACACAACCTCCGCTTTGAGGCAATGGAGAGGCAGTACGCATCTTTACCCAGGTAGATCACGGAGGGGTTCCCCAGCACCAGCTCCCCCACAGATGAAGTCTTTAGAGAAGTCTACATGGAATAGAAATCTGGCTTTCAAATAGGGAATATGTTATAATTTTGCCTCACTGCCGTCTGCTGCAGCCCTCGTGCCATCTCCACAACTGTGCTAATAATCGAAACACTTATGGGTTGTTTTTTAAGGGGAGAAAATAGTATATCATTGCAATTGAACATGTCAGCAAGAATATTGGATACTGGATGGAAATCCTAAGCCATTGCTATAAAAATGGTATTGAACATCTTGCACCAAGCTTGGAGACAATAAAATAGTAAATCCTCTGTCCTAGGAGTTACCTTGAGAGAAAGGGCAGGCCAACCTTAACCTTGGAGCTTTGTGTGGATGTTAAAAAGCAGGGAGAAATATGAACCTGGGAAGGTGTTCTCTGCTTGATTCAGAATCTGACCGTGTCCTCCCGGCAATAAGCAAACACCTCGGTGAGGCACAGACACAACAGAGGAAAGAAACAACTACGTGGGAAAAGTTCACTTTTGGTGATTCTGACCTAACGTGATCTGCTTATGTTGTAAGCAGACACCCCTGAAAATGAGATGCAATTCTCAAAGGTTGGTGCTCTTATCTGTCAGATAGAGAGTCACGGTAGTGTGTTATCAGAAGCACAGGACAAAGAGAAACCTTTCCAAGATTGCTTAGCCATCCAGCTACCGTGGGAGCTAGATGAGTTGAGAATGTGAGAACAAGTGAGTTGGAAAGAGAAACAAAGCGAGGTTATTGCCAGCCAGAACGGTGGAATGCTTTAGAATCTCACCTTGGGGAGGGGGGCGGGAGGACCCCAAGGAGAACTTCATTGTCATCAAAATGCTAACTCAGAGATGGAGTGACTGCTGAGCTGCATGTTGCTGTCTTCTGCAGGTGAGTCAACAAAAATATCCTGAACATTACAACAGGCATGGCCTGGGTGACCATCTGCCCTTCAAAAATAGTATGTTCATTGTCAAAAGTAGCAAAATCTCAAATCTAGAAGAGAACCAGTCATTACCACTGACTGGGCAGGATACCCCAAATGCAGTATTTTAAATGTCTCTATACAACTGTATTTTATTTTACCTCCCTGAGTTTTTCTTCTTTTTTAACGTTGTCACGTAGTTTTTTTCTCATCCATGATTTCTTTCCTGTCCCTGTTTTTCCCCCTAGCCTAGTATTTTGTTTTCATTTAAAAAATGGAAGTAGTTTCCAAAATTTGCTTTAAATACATAAGATTTCCGGCTTTCACTGCTGAAGTGTATGGAAATTGTGTTTTCAACAGATGGAAAGTAGTGGGGTCCTGGGAGAGGGGGGAACAAAGAGAACTGGAAACGGTTTAGTGCCTTCCTGGCCAACTTGCACTAAGTACAGAAATGGATTTTTTTTAATAAATCAAAAGCACAGAAAACACATTTAAAATTCTATAAATTTTACTCATTTCTTCATTTCCTATGTATCTAGTAACTGTCTACTATATATCAGGCCCAGAGAACACCGAGACTCAGGGTGGAGGATAGACAGATTGAGGATAGGCATTTAGCCTCAGGACTCTGTTCAGTAAAGGAAGCAAGAAAATCAGCCTTTTATGCTAATCAAGTGCTTATAGCAGTAACTATTAATATAAAGCCCTCTGAATTTCCAACTCCTGTTTATTTTCACTAATTAGCCCTGAAACGCTCAATCACAGTCCACTCTAAACAAGTCCCTTTTCGGAATAAACACTGCAGAAGGGGTTTTCTGACAAAGGCAGTGCAAACATTTCTGTTTGTGGCTCTGGAGCTATCATCGCAATACAAGAATTGACAAAACCCTGCCAGGCCTGAGAGCGTTACTGTGGCCAAAAGGGAAGCTATCTTAGACTGAAAATCACTTTGGCAGAAAGTCCATTCACACACATACACAATGGTAGGGTGATTAGTTGCACGTGCAAACAGACCTTTGCAGCTACCTGGCAACCAGAAGTAGCAATGATGGGGAATAAACAGGCTCAGATGGATGCCTGCAGGATCCCCCCACCCCCACCCCACCCTCATTTTTCAGTGGAGGAGCACAAACCTAAGCTTCCATCTCACAACCTAAAGAGGAGATGCAATGTTACCCCACAGGCCATGTGTCCAACCCATGGCCTCGGTATTTACCCAACCAGATGCAGCACGAAAAGGGTGCAGATTCAACTCTGCATACAGGGAACCTTGACCCCGGCTTGCCCGTCTCCCCCTCCCCCACCCCCTGGAGATTTTACTGTTCACTTAATTGAATCACACCAGCTCACTGCCCTCTCTCTTTCCAGGAGAGTAGGCAGCCCAGCTCCATAGGCACCGGGTCCCTTTTTGTCACAGGAGCGAGCAGCTTTAAAATATTTATGGAGTTAAAATTTTAATTAAAAGTAGGAATCATTCTATCTCTAGGAAGTCGGTAGCCATCCTTATGGGGGACTTAATATGCTACTGACTGACCTGGCTCCTGTGTGTCGTTTGTGAAGATCTTCATGGGAGTTTTCACGATAAACTCAATAACGTTGATCTATATGCCAAACTTGGAAGCATCCACAGAGAAGAAATGGCCCACAGTGCACAGAGGAGTAGGTGAGGAGCCCCGGTCAAGGGGCACCCTCCTAAGCCTTCATGGAACTCTGTCATCTTTAAAACAGCCCGCTGCCAAGCTAAATGACACCACACAAAATAAAGCCAGCACCCTGGGCAGCAAAGGGGAAAGACAGTTCCTAGCCCTTGGTAGTTAGGAGGCTGCCTGAGGCCCAGGGCTAAGTGATGTTAAGTGTTATTGTTAAGCAATGTTAAATCTTCTGCCTCCAAAGAAAAATGACTTTATTTCTTTTCTCCTGAGGGTGCTGTTTTGGAAAGCAGAGTGTGGTTGTAATGCAACCTCGTTAGCAAACACCAGGCCTTTGCTGGGGCCAGTCTTCTCTGGTAGTAAGCACAATGAAATCAACATCCCTTTACTCTGGCCTGACACAAATTATTACTCACTCTAGGTGAGTGGGGAAGGGCTGTTTCCTGAGCTGCTCTAATGCGTGAACATCGATGCATGTATTTTTTTTTTTTTTTTTGCAAACGACTCCTTTTTTGCTATAGCCTGCCAGCCCCTTACAATCCTCCCAGGCCCCGTTCTGATTTTACAGGCCTCCTCGCAGCCAGCCCCTTCAGCAGCAAACTCTCTATCCTCCCATCTCTCCAGCCGCTGTCGTTCCCACCTGGCCCATCCTGGTCCCCGTGGGATCCCATTAGCCCCTTCCATGCAGATGGCTCATGCGTCAGCACGTGATGTTGCTCTTCCGGGTTTATAATCAAGTGAGGAGGCCCGAGGAGCGAGCAAGACGAGCTGCATTCTCATCTGTGGTCCTCTGTGCCTGGGTGGTGGGAGGTGGCTGGAGAAACTTGTAAAACCCCACTCATCCGTTCCACTAAAATTCACATTAGGCAGCACCAGCTGGGCCCCTGCTGCCGGCCCGCATTCCTTTTGGTCGTGTTGTCGACTCCCCTGACTGTCCACAGTGGCCCTCCCGACCCCTTCCTACTCCCGTTAAGTCCTATGAAGATGACTAAGCTCCCCAGGCCCACTCTCTGGAGATGACCTCACTTCCCTTCCTTTACAACCTTGATGCCTTTGACATCAGCCCCTCAACTTCTCCCCCAGCATGGACTGCTGCGTCCTCACTAACACACACCTCCCAAGGGGACACGGCCAGGGCCTGCAGTGAAGCCCCAGCTCTATCACTTATCACCTGTGTGGCCTTGCCCAGTGATCTAACTGCTCCAGGCTCTGCCTTCTAACCTGTAAATTGGGGGTGACAAGAGGGCTTTCATCTAGTGCTAGTATCCAATACAATGTAGTAATACAGGCAAAACCCTCTGTGCAGAGCCTGACATATTTGCAGTTTTGTTGTTGTTGTTGTTGTTAGCCCTTTTTAATTTGATCTGTAGGGAAGACATTTTCCTTTCTGTAATATGGCAAACCTACATACCTGAGCACATTCTCTGCCTTCTTAGGGACCTGCCACCACCAGCTCCCCCTCTCTGGGCTTTGTCTTCGGTTCCCCTTGGCCACTTTCCTCCTCCTGCCTACTCAAGCCAGTGCATAGGCTCAGCTGCACAGTTTTCTGAGATCCCCCCCCCCACCCTGCAGTGAAGGGGAGCACCAACAGTTGCATGGAGCTACACAGGGGCTACTGACTGAAGCTGAAGGTTTAGCCAACCTGGGAAAGACCAAGAGCACAGATGATGGAGAGCAAGGGAATATCACAACCACTGTGATCTGAGTGATGAGCTGTGTCGGTGGGCATGCTAGGAAGCAGCAGTTCTTACAGCTAGGGAATCCATATAAATGACACAGGATGCTGACTTGGCTCTAGGCACAAGGCCAGCACCCCTGTCCAATAAGACTTGGGTGCAGAGCTAGGACTGTATCCAGTGTGGAAGGCTGAGCATGCTGCTCTAGCTCCAGGGCAGACACAGGACAGGAGCAGCACTGTCCTCACTGTGGGAGAAGCCCCGGGGAATCTGCCTAGGTACTGCTGGCTGGGGACAGTACGGTAGCAAACACGCAGCTCCAGGGCTCCCAGCTAAGCAGGGCTCGGTGGCAGGACTACCCCAAAACTAGACTCTTTTCTATCATAGAAAAACACAAATCTTTCTTCAACCTTCCTGCTTCCTCCAATGCCCACATTTCCTAGGTATTTCTTACACCTGTTGGCTCTTTTTCCACAAATCACATCACAGCCTCCTGCCCAGGCTTCTGAGTCTGCTTCCAGCTGTTCCTTCTGTGTAGATTCTCTCTAAGCAGTCCTACGAATTCAATTCTCATCACTATGGTAATGATTCTAAAAGGACCTGGCCAGCCTCCATATCTTACTCTTGCAGTGACCCCAGTTACAAGAACCTGCTTAACATATCCTCTTTTCTACCTTCAAGACACTACAAAGTCCCCAAACACAAATCATCTTTTTTTTTTGGTTCCTATTTTTTTTTAACTTCCATAACACTTATTTGTCACCTTTCCAGTGCCACTCAAAATACTCTGAATTAGGTTATAATTCTTGTCTTTTTATTTGTTCATTTTGCGATACTGGAGATCAAACTCAGGGCCCCATGCATGCAAGGCAAGCTCTCTACCACTGAGCTACATCCCCAGCCCTAAGTTATAATTCTTCTCTGACCATTTTTATACCACAATAGATTATAAATTCCTTGAAATAATGGATTTCATTTTATACTCCTCATTCTTTATGTCTATCGTGAGACTTAACATAGAACTCTGCACATAGTAGGTTCTTTACACAGTTGTATACAGATCAGAGGAGCATAGTTTTTTGTTGGTGTGTGTGTGTGTGTGTGTGTGTGTGTGTGTGTGTGTGTGTGTGTCGTTTTGGGGACTAAACCTAAGAGCATTCTACCTCTGAGCTATACCCCCAGCCCTTTTTTTTTATTTTTATATTTGGATCTAAGTTGCCGAGGGTCCTGCTAAATTGCTGAGGTTAGCTTCAAACCTATAATCCTCCTGTTTGGGATTATAGGCATGTGCTACCATGCCTGGCATAGATTTGTTTTTATACAAGTAATTTAGGGGAAAGAAACCCTCCCAAACTTTCTTGACAGTTTGTTTTAGAATATAAGTAATGATATTTCCTTAAAAATGTCTCTTTTCAGCCAAGTGTGGTAGTGCACACCTATGATCTCAGTACTTTGGGAGCTAAGATAGGAAGATCATAGGTTTGAGGACAGTCTCAGCAACACAGTGAGACTCCCAGCAATCTAACAAGACGCTGTTTCAAAACAAACAATAAAAAGGTCTGGTGGTGTAGCTCTGAGGTAGAATGCCCCTGGATTCAATCTCCGGTACCACCAAAAAAAAAACTCTTTTTTTTCCCTGAAGTCAATAGAAACCCAGACTACTAAGACTTCTAAATAGTTAATCCTTATTGAGCAGAACTATGTGTCAGGCGCCATTTTGAATACTTTGTAGCTATTGGCTTACTTAATGCTCTCAGCAATCCTATTACTCAACAGGAACCCTGTTATTATCTTCATTTCATAGGTAAGGGCACAGGTATAAAAAGATTAAATAAAATTACCCAAGTTCAACAGCTAGAAAGTGGCAGAGCTAGGGCTTGAACCGCAGCAAGTCTGTTCATTTAACCACTGCAGCTAAGGTTAGCTAGCCCAGAGTCAGATCCATATTCTGCGATTAGCACACTTCCTTGTATCATTTGCTCACCTGTTTGTCTTTCTCATTAAACTGTAAGTGCCTTTGAGGACAGGGGCTATGTCTTATTCATCTTTGTATATGACACAGAACATTACCAATATACAGGTTTAAGTAATACCTTTCAACCATCTCTGTAATGCTGTCATAAAATCAATTCTTTCCCCCTTCCCTTGGGCCCTTGATTTGAAATATGAACAGTTTAATGTGTAATTGTGAGATGAACATTAAGCAATATACTTTGCCTACCAAAAAGAGAATCCTGTTTTGTTAGAACACTCCTGAGAGTTGAAAAAGCAATGTCTGCAAATTGGTACTTTGGTTTTTCACGATTAAGAATAATATCTACCCAGAAGAAAAAAATTACAATAAATCTGGTGGAGTGCTGCACGAGCACTCTCATGGAGAGAAGGAACCTCTTTCCTGAGTCTGATGAGAGACAAAGGCCTGCTCAGCCCTCTAGTCCTGATGTTGCTCTCGCCATTGTTACATAAGTTACTTGGAAGGAAAATACATCTCCCCGAACGTCTCAAGCAGCCTTCAACTTGGCTGTGTAATGAGAAGCAACATACTAGAGTTGATTTTGGATAGAAAGAGCAACTTTAGAAGGAGCAGACAGCTTATGCTTGCTTCCTAGGAACCCAAAATAAATTTGCTTTCTAAGTGTTCCCAGTGTTTTCGTACTGGGTATGATTGTGTTCAGATCAGAAGAACATGCCACAGGAGCATGCGTCCTCTGTTAACATTCCAGTTGGTTCCTTTTGTTGGTTTCAGCTTTCATGCCTACATATGCCCCATCTTCAGGAAGACTCAAGTCCCACATAACAGCTGACTCCAAAGCTCGAACACACACACTGTATCCTATTATCCCCAAAGCATTTTACCTGGGCAGCCTCTGTGTCCTATACTGTCATTTTCCTCACTACTAAAAGATACTGTCCTCCTCAGGTCTCTCCTATTCTTTTGTCCAGTTAACTTCTCCTCTGCTTACAGCTATTTGATTTCCCTTGGCCAACCTTGCATTATCTTAAAGCACCTGCGAAGCAGATGGCAGTGACATTTGAGTTCTGCAAGCATTTCCAGCAATGCCACCATCCTGGCCTTGGGCTAAAGCTCATCTCCATAGTAATTCAATGAGTTTGATGAAAACTTGGGCACTGAGAACATCAGGCGTCTCTGTGTGTCTGATGGTGTAGGGGAATTGGCCACCTGGGTCTGTACAAGTGAAAGCCTCCATGCTGCCTGACTGAGTCCTCCTCTCTGCCACAAGCCAGCTTGTCAAATAAGATGCTTTGTGAGAATACATGGACTGCTTCCTGCAGTGACGACAGCCAGTGGAATGTTCTACCAGAGGTGGAAGCCATGTCAGCTCGAGGTACTGCTCCTCCATAAGCCTTCAGATAGGGCCGGTGACACTTCATCTGGATACTGTGAACCATGGCCAGTCTCCCCGACACCTTTGTTGGGGTGCAGCTTGAGCGAAGTGAGCTTTCTCATCTTTCAGGGCTTGTGCCTGAGGCTGCATCTCTGACTTGGCAGAGGAGCACCAAGATGGTCTTGATGGAATCTTCCATGCCCGTGTACAACAGGGCTACTGCCTCCATCACCGAAGCTCTTTTACTCCACCAGAAGAAGCCTTCCCCTGCTTTTTCTTTGGCTTCCCTTCCACTCGTGTCAGCTACCTGCTTGACTGGCTCCTCAGTCTTAATGCTGGGGACAAAATGATAGATTAGCAGCAGTTTAATTCTCTGTGAGACGAAGATGTCTCCAATGTCAACTCAAACTCCCTGAAAATGCAAAAGTCCTCACATGTAATATCACTTTAAGATGCCAAGTGGCTGAGATCAGGGGGTTAATGCTACTGCCGTATCACTTTTATGTCACTTAGTTCCTCAGATAAAAGTCCATTTTAATCAAACTTTTCATCATTTCCTCACAGCCAATATATCCTTGATGCCAGTTAGAATATTTGATATTAATTATTCAGTCGAAGGCCTCCATTATGAGTTTGGTTAGAATATTAGTGATTTAAAACATGTTAAGACCCATTACAGTACTCATGTCCCCAAAGTAGTTTTATCTGAACTACTTGATGGACCCCATATATTAAATTCCATAGATTTTTTTCCTCTCATTTTCCATAGAAAATTCTAAACGATTGCATATTTGTTGGCTAAGTACTCTTTTTAGAGGAAGAGTATGTGTCTGCTATTTCAAGAGTGCCAAATCCGACATTACCTTGGACTGAAATATGTGAAGCTTGGTAAGCTGACTTCCATGTTTTCCCTCCTGCACATATTTAAAGGAGTCTTAGCATTTACTTCCCACTTCTCTAGCCAAAAGAAAAGAAGGTTTTCTTGTGCCTAGGCATCTGCTTAATTTAGAGTGCTGCTCTCTCATTTCTCGTATTCTTTGGTCGTTCTTGATGTTTTCTTATTTTATTGCCATCCCACCATCTGCCTCCAAGAGCTTGTTGCCCTGGAATGATGGCAGTGATTTTCTTAACAGTGCTGCACTGTTTTACACAATGTGTGCTCTCGCTCAGCACCCGCCTCCCTCTGTCTCTTATATATCTCCAGCCACTCGCTACTGTCCCTTGGCCCAAGCTTCAGGGTTCGCTATATACAGGTGTCCTTGTGTCAGTCTGCTTCAGGCAGGTTGTTAATCCATTATAATATCTAATTTGTATGTTTGTGAGGACTGTGTTTTATGATTATTTAAAGTAGCATTATATCAGTCAAGCATGTTGGCATATACCTATCATCTCAGTCCTTGGGACGCTGAGATGGGAGGATTGCAGGTTCAAAGCCAGCCTCAGCAATTTAGCAAGACCCTTAGCAACTCAGTTATACCCTGTTTCAAAATGAAAAAATAAAATAGGGATGGGGGTGTGGCTCAGAAATGGAACATCCTTGAGTTTAATCCCCAGTGCCACAAAATACATATATATGTAAATATAATACATGTGTATATATAATATATATTAATGGCATAAACAAATACATGCTATTATTATTCAACAAAAATAATCTTCAGTACAATCACTGGTTTATTTCCCCTTTTTTAATATATACCAAGATCTGCCTGAAATTGTTTCAAAGATGTCATGTTTATTCCTAAACTAGTCAACTGTATTTAAAAACAAAGTTAAACTATGAACAATTGAAGCAAAGAGGGGAGGAGTAAAATGCATTGAGGACTCGTATACCTGTGTATGTTACCTCCTCTCATTTTGTGCTGGGTAGTGGTCATTATGGTACTCTTTTAACTTAAAAACAATTCAACCTCAAAATGACTGAATCAGGATCAAATTTCAAACGCAAGTCTTTCTGATTTTCAAGGCCTGTTTTATTTCACTGTGGAGAGGTTAGAATCCTCCACCTTTTCCTTGAGTATTGGATGTTTATAGGACAGAAGATATTCCATACCATACTAATGGCATGTCCATGGCTGGGGCTGTGCTCCGGTGGCATCGGGCATTTGCTGAGATGCCAGCCATCCCACTTCAGCAGTTTTCACACCAGGAAAGTATCGTTGGTCCTTTCGTGGAGTAGTTCTGACATCCTTAGGGGATGTGGCTGAGACGCCAATGCCAGCTCACTGTGGAAGGCTTGCTGCAGCTGACTCTGTGGCGTCAAGTCCAGAGAAGAGAGCTCTGGCAGGCGATTTCCATGGTGGTGCCACACGAGCCCATCTGTGCCCTGGATCTCATGTGACACAGGCCCCACGACCTCAGTCACTGTGCCAGGAACACCTTGGTCCAGCTCCATCATTTCCAGCAAAGGCAAACATTTGTGGTACAAATGTGAGCAGGGTTGGTACAAAAAGAACGGCTTCCAGAATGTGTTCCTGCTTATATTCCAAGTCTTCAATTAAGCCTAGATAGAGGTGGGGAAGGTTTGTCCCAACAGAGTGTTGTCCCACTGGACAAGCAGCAGAACTAACCCTTAGGGTTGGACATGGGATGGCGTGTTAAAGAGGTGGGAACCTGGCAATTCTCATTGGCCATTCTCCACCACCGATATGCTGTGAGGCATCATTAGTCCCCTTCAGATGTGGCCATTGCTTCGATGCAAAGACAGGGCGGTGACTGCTCAGATAAGGTCTCTGCTCACTAATTGCTTACATGTCGCAGAGGCGAATACATCCTACTTCCAGAAATGATAGTGTCTGACAGCCTGGTTTTCACAAGGTACTTGGAAAGAACTGTAATTGTTGTAGCAGGAGTTTCAGATGGAAAATAAGCATGTTGAGCTATTTTGAGAAGGAATTTGCCACAGTGAAGTTCTTTTCCTGGAAACGGTTGTATAAAATCAGGATGGAGTTTGCGTAGAGCTTCTTGGTCACTTTCCATTAATGTGTTGGTGCCTTTGACAATTTATGCTCAATGGTCTGGATATGAAAAACCCTTTTACCGCTTTTTCCAACATCAAAATCAGGTCCATATATAAGACAGAACCTCTAGCCAATGTGTTATATGAGTAATTTCCTGCTGTGTTGCCTGTGCGGTGGCCAGAACGTGACGATTGCCTGCTGTGGGTCACTTACAGACAAGTCACTTATGTTACCACCGTGTCAACAGCTGGAATTCCTCAGTGTGTTCTTCTTCTGGTCACTCCTCTCATATCTAATTTTTTTAACGCAGACAAGTCGGAGCTATTTATACAATTTTATTAGCCTAACTAGATGAACTACAAAAGCTGTCTACTCTTCCTTACTGTGCCATTTAACAACTATTTTCTGACTACCTACTAAGTTCAATACTCTCCACAGGCCCTCTGGATACCATGATAAGCCCACAGGACACAGACCCTGTCCTATGATGCTTATAATCTATTGGGGAATATAGTAAGTATACAATCAGAAATAAAACACAAAACTGTAACTCCGCTCTTGTTACAAAAAATAAAACAAAAAAAAAGGAGAGATGGCAAGATTCAAGAAGATAAAATGTAAAGTTGGACCAAATCAAGGCAGGGAGCCGTGTTTTGAAGGAGGTTAGAGGGAGGAAATATTCCAGGCGGAGAGAACAATGCACAGAGGCCTTGTGGTAGGAGTTTGGTGATCAGAGACTAAAAGATGTCTGCATGGCTGGACAGAGATTGTTGAGCAAGAAAGGCAAGAGGTCAGATCGTGGGTGGTCAAGTCAAGGGTGTTTGTATTTATGCAAAAATTAATTAGAAATCTTTGATGCAGAAGATGTAGTCAGACTTGTGTTTTTAAATCTTTTTCTTCTACCTGCAGGATAGGGACACGTTTGGAGGGAGGCTGGAGTGTATACAGATCAGTTCAAAGGCATTTGCTGTGGTTCGGGGTGATGCTGAAGTTCATGGTAGCAGGGTCTGCAAGTGTGGTGGCAATGACAGCAGAATTGGATAAAGGAGGTGGAGAGAACTGGTAGGACTCGAGGATGGGTTGCATGTGTGAGGGGTAAGCAGAGCCAGGTGTCAAGAATGAATCCACACACCAGGTGTGGTGGCTCATGCCTGTAATCCCAATACTTGGGACGCTCAGATAGGGGGATTGCAGGCTCCCGGCCAGCCTCAGTAACTTAAGGAGGCCTTCCTCAACTTAGTGAGACACTGTTTCAAAATAAAATAGGGCTGGGAGTGTCACTCAGAGGCAGAAGGCCCCTGGATTCAATCCCCAGTAACACACACACACACACACACACACACACACACACACACACACACACACACACATCTGTTTACCAGGCATGGTGGCACAAGCCTATAATCCCAGAACTTGGGAGGCTAAGACAGGAAGATTGCAGGTTTGAGGAGAGCCTCAGCAACATAGTGAGACCCTGTTTCCAAACAAAAAAATAAAAAGGGGGTTGAGCTCGGGGGTAAAATGTCCCTAGGTTCAATCTCAGTACCACAAAAAAAGAAAGAAAAGAGAATGAATCCATACACAGTAATATGAGGGATGCAACCAATTCCTGAGGGAAACCACTGAGGGACGATGTTGGGGGAAGGTCATGACTGTGGGTGGGGACTTGTTAGGGCAGAGGTGCCATTTATCTCTGAATGTGCCATAGGGGTGACTCCACACGGACAGAAGTGCACTGGCTGACCTAGCAGGTTGGACAAATGTGTATTCCTGACAACTGCACAGAAGTTCCCCAAGGCACATCAGGCAGGGATGATGTAATGAACCATAGAACCTCATTCTCAGAAAGTAGAAAAAGAGGCAGGTGGAAGGTGGCCATCACAAAGGCCCGGGCACCCGTCTGTGGTCCTGACGTATCGCCACTGCTCATGTGGACAGCAAAGCCTTATCTATCACTGTCTGCATAATTTCATTCTGGAAATAATATTTTTCTCAAGGAGGAAGAATTGATGACTTAATGTCATCTGGCATTCTGTGACTAAGCACGACTCTGACCCCATGAAGCATATGAACAAGGGGAAGAAAAACAATGGAAAAGATCTGGATGTCTGCACTGTGCTTATAAAACCAAATGTCCTTGCTCTTCAGGAATATGCATGGAAGCACTTAAGAGTAAAGAGGCACAAGTGTCCAATTTACTCCCAGATGAATCAGAAAACACTGGCATGTATATGTAATGATATGCATATGTGCGTGTATGTAGAGAAAGAGGAAGAGAGGGGGGGAAGATGGAGAAGAAGGAAACTGAATGGGGGAAAAAAGGAACGAATGATAACATAAATGAGGCAAACTGTAAGGAATTGGTGAATTTGGATAAAGGACACCGAGAGTTCCTTGTAGTATTGATGCATTAGCAACAATAATACGAGTAAAAAAGTTCTTACAATTTTTTTATAACAAAATTTCAAAAGTATTCAGAGGTCTCATTCTGCTGTCTTGGTGTTGGGTTTTCCTCCAGAAGCCGGCTCTGAGACAAGGGCTTGAGTGTAAGTGATTTAATTTGGGAAGTGATTCCAGGAAACTTTGGAAATCAAGTAAGGAAGGCCAGGGGAGCCAGCATGGAGAGCAGCGGGTGCAAGGACTGCTGCAGGCAAGGCTGGGCTGCCAGCTGTGTGAGGGCCTCTGAACAGCCTCTCTGAGACACCCCTGGGATTATGGAAATGTGGTACTAAGGTGCTTAACTCAAGCACACCCACTAATGAATGATGTGTTTTTAGTGTCTGCAATGACTTGACTTCTGACCGGGGCTGTAAATGCACACGAGGCAAAGTTTTGCATGGATTTTACATGCCACCTTTGTTCCAGTTAGGACCAGTAGGAACTTGGCCAAATACAGGGATTAGTTTTATGGCCTGGATCATACAGCTCCTGCATAGTCCACAGTCTCACCTTAGCATTAAGCTTTATGTTAAGATATGTGTTTGTATCCATGAGGCCTGTAAAACTGAGTCAATCACATCCAGTTCAATTAAGATGCTTAGTCTCATCTTCTTAGAACAAAAAAATATATATCATAAATCAAGCAGGATACAGGATAAATTCCTAGTATGAAATTACCAGGTCAAATAATGTGAGTATTTTAAAAGTTCCTGATATATATTGCCTGATTGACTTCCAGAAAGTTTGTACCAATTTATATTCTACCAACACTAATTATAAATCATGTTTAAAACTTATATCAATTTAATTGGTTAAAAAGTAGCAGAGGATCACAAACTAACTTAAAACTAATTTGTTATCAGTAAGTTGAATTTTTCTGATACATTTACTAGAATTTGTGTGGTTTTCAATCTGTTGTAACAATCTTTTCATATTATTTCTGTTTAGCTATTTATCTTTTTCTTCTTGACTTACTAGAGCTCTTCATATATTAAAGACATAAACATTTTTTCATGTTTTAAGCCATCTTATTTTAATGTTAAATTACATTTATGGTAAATAGAAAGTTATAAATTTTATGTTAATTTTTAATCGTTTGACATGGTTTATTCATTTCCTTTTATACACAAAAGGTTATCTTTCATTAGTAGGTATTTACCTACTAATATATTTTCTCTTAGTTATTTTATGACCTCATTTATTTTGATACTTTTGCAGAAGGAATGCTTTGAACACACATGTCATCCTAAGTAGTAATGTGCTTTCATAACATAGTTTCAAGCAATATTAACTGTGATGTTGCTGTAATCTAGAGGACAGCTGTCTTGACATCCACTCTAAATGGTTCAAACACTGTGAAAGGTCTCTGTGCAGTTTATCAACACACATCAACCAAAGTCGATTCGCATCTTGCGCTCACTGCAATGATGCCCTCTGTCAGGATACGGAGTGTCCTGAAGCATCCTGAGCTGGACCTTTAAAATGAAATATAGCACCAGGTCTTCCATGTGCTGAGAATAATCAACATCTGCTTTCTCAAAGTAGCACTTTCTCTTGCAAAATATGTGTTGTTCTCCTTGACACACAGCCAGCTCATGTGACCCTCCACAGCATGAGCAAGATCTACCTGTTGATCCAACACACGTGCCCCCACCTCTCCTGAAAGAGGCACTTGATAAGAATTCCAAGTGTGCTCCTCAAAGACAGCATGTTATATTATTTGGAGTCGCTCTTTGAATTTCTATGAGAAAGGGAAGCAGTTTTGCTGGAAGGAGGTGCATCCTTGAGATAGTCTAGGTTTCAAGTTTTGCTGGAAGATATGTCCCTGAGATAGTATAGGTGTCAATTTGGCTAAACACAAAGGACATATGAGAGGGAAGGTTCTTAATCTGGGACCTGTGCATGTCTAAATTGTTCATTGATTGTTTTCAGAGGATCCTCAAATTTTGAAATGACATACCAAGCTTTTTATGAATAATATTTTGTATATATTCCCGGGGGAAACAGGGGGAGTTTTGTGACACAGTAAGTTGAAGACTTATTAAATTACAGGGATTTACCATAAACTCTTCTTAAAGAGGTCATTTTTTAAAACCCTCACGTTATGATTCCTATGTGGCCAGCATTCTTTTTAACAGAATAGTAGTAGCTTTGCAGAGATTATATCATTTGTAAAAAATCTATGGGAAGAAAATAGTCAAACAATAGCTTACCATTTTGGATGGTATCTTTAATATCAGAGGGAACCTAATAGTTTTAACAAGAAACCTTATTATAGTCTACTTTCAGCCCACACAGCATAGTGTGCATGTATACTTCTATTTTGCACACTGCCTTGTGGCCTGCTTTAAAAGAGAGCAAAACCTTCCCAGCATATAAATCCCAGAAAGCACCTTGAATGGCATCAAATTCTTAATCATATATCCCCCACTCTCCTCCCCACTAAAGCACTATGGGCAAAATGTGAAACGCAGAACCTGCTTGGGTTTCCCAGGCCAGATTTGTGTGTTCAGCACAACTACCTAAAGAAAGATTTACGCATTCTGCTATCTTCCCAGCTTTTAAAAAATAACATCCTGTTCTCATCCCCAGAAAGCAGGAGAGAAGGCAAGTGCTCCTGAGAGTGAGCAGGCAGCCAAATCCATGAGAACAAAAAGTGCAGCGTGGATCCCCCTGTAAATTATAGCAACATAAAACCACAGGATATCTAAAGAAAGTAAAATATTAATGTTAAACCAAGGCCACTTCTGCCATATTTAATTTAGATAAATACTCCATTTAAGATATGTAGGATATTGTAATCTATCTATCTATATTCATACTGCATGTAGTTGTTCATGTGCCACTGACAACAGTTTATATTTGAAGGAACAGAGAGACATTAGCTGCTGGTAGAGGGCAAGTGTATTCTCATTCTTGTTCTTAAAAGCCAGTGTTCTCAGATAAAATACTGATGAATGGCTAAAAATTGAAGGGCTGCAGTGTCTTTGTCTCATAATAAGGATTTGTGGCCAAATCCAGCCTTTTTTTTTTTTTTTTACCTTTTTGCTTAATCGTGGAATATTAATAAGAGGAAGATGGTTACATAAAACATTCTCTGCATGTGAAAGTTTTTTTTACATATGAGTAAATTTCAGGGGGCTAAAGATGGAATGAGTGAACTCAAAAACAACAGGCTGCTCACTGTCTTAGCCAAATTAGGCTTAATGCTGAAAGGCATTCTTACTTAAGAAGTCAAGAAGGCCGAGGGTCAAGCCACCAGGCCCTGGAGTGCAGCTGCCCAGCCACATTTTGTAGTCTCCAAGGGAGTGCCCAAAGAAAATCCAGCAAAGAAAGTCTCTCAAAGAATCAACAGGGAGAGTAAAACAAAAATAACCAGATGTCCCAGAAGACTCTACTGGTCTACTGAGGAAAGCTAGAGCAGGAGTAACAGGGTTTGGATTTTATCAACCTTACTAATAAAAGTCACTTGGCTCTCCATTGAGAAGAGCAGTTGGTACAAGATGGAAAGGTTTTAAAGACCATTAATTTCTTGAAATGAAACAGCTGGCCTTATTGGCTATTAAATAATGAGCCAGATTCTCCCCAGTGCCTATGTCACTCTCTGGTAGTAAATTAGGCATTTAGGGAGGCACATTAACTCTTTAAGAAGATTAAAGTTCGATGTAGTGCACTTTATGCGAAGGAGGAAAGTTAGAGGGGATCTGGCTGACGCTGAGCAAAAGAAGGATGGAGATGAGATAGATCTTGATGGAGAAGAGGGACGCCCATGCTGGAGGGAACTGGGCAACTCAGGTGAGCACAGGAAGTGTGAAGAATGGAGTTGGTGAGTGATATTCAGTTTACTGCTCCAAAGTTGGATGAGACCTCGAAGGCGGAAAGTGTTGACTCTTCATTTATTCATTCACCCATTCCATAAACTTTTTTTTTTTTTTTTTTTTTTTTTTGCGGTACTGGGGATTGAACTCAGGGGCATTCTACCTCCAAGCTATATCCCCAGCCCTATTTTTTATTCTTTATTTTGAAACAGGGTCTCACTAAGTTGCGGAGTGCCTTACTAGATAGCTGAGGCTGGCCAAGAACCCAGATCTTCTGGTCTCAGCCTCCCAAAAGCTGGGATTACAAGCATGGGCCACCACGCCCGGCCATTCCATAAACTTTTAAGTTCAACAATACTATATGTAGTTGGCTCAGAGCTAGAGACTAAAGAGACACCCTTCGTAAAACACAGTCCTGTCTCCGAGGCTTTACAGTCGAATTTCTGGCAACTTGGAGAGAGAGTGAGAGACGTGTAAATAGATGATTGTGATCGAGGAAAGCAAGTGCTAAAATTTTATATGCACACATAGAATTTGAGGAAGTGGAAAGACACGTAACTCCTTGTACAACATACTAAGGGATTTGACTCTATCCAGAAGGCCTCAGGCCATTGAAAGAAATAGTTTGATCAGATTTGCATTGTAGAAAACGGAAACTGTTGATGTAATCCCTAGGAGAGATGCCAAGGGCCAGAAATGAGGCTGATGGGGAATGCCAGGAGGGAGGAGAGGAAGGTGCTGTTGAGGAAGCCAACTGACCTGAGTTGATGGATAACTAGATGAGATATGTGCATTGAGGAAAAGAGAAGGCTCAAAGATGACTCAGGAGTCCAGGGCTCAGGCAACTGGGTGGATAGAGGTGCCATTCTCCTGGTGAAAAGATGGTACCCAGAGAATTTGAAGTCACCCATGTGAGCCACCTAATGAGATTCCAAAATTACACACTAAAGGGAAATTAAGATTCTTAGAACTGCAGAATTCCTAGAATTTAAACTGAATCCTAGGAATGGTATTTTGCTTTGTTTGATTTATCTGCCAGAGGAAGGGATTCCAGACATGCAGATGTCTCCCAACTGAGGCTCTTGCATAGCTCTCCGTGAAGAATAGTCAAGGGATGAGAAAGTGACCAATAAGGAAGACTCATCTGTAGAAACGCCAGCTTTTTTCCCTGGGAATATCAATAGTTAATAAACTATGGATCTGAATACCAGGAAATTTATACTCTGTGTGAGAAGTAGAAAATCGCACAGGTTGCAGACTAGACAAATTAACAGTTCTTTCTCTGTCAGCACTTAAAATCTATACCGTGGTTTCTCTCTATGGTATGAGGTGAAATGTGCCAACAAATTGGCTTAGATGATATATCTAAAAATGTGGAAGAAATTATAGATTGGAAGAAAAGGGGGAAATTCTTATATATTAAAAAGTGTTGACAACTTCACCACAGCAGAGCAAAAATGTCCTTAAAGATAAAAACACTTATTTCAGAATTTCAGAAACCACAGTTACAGCCTTATATACTATGTGCAGCCAAAGTCGTTTTTAAAAAGAAAATTGACATCAAAGTTGCCTAAACCAATAACCCTTGTGGCAACTTCATGGCAAAAACCTCATTCCTTAGGAATGTGAAAAGCCTGAAATTAAAAGGGTGGAGAGTTCATGGATTGCCCAAAGAGAACTTAGCAAAGACAGACGAGAAACAGGAGTAAACATGTCACTCACGGTTGCAAGTCATCATGTCCTCCTTGTGCCAGCTGCATCCTGGTTCCAGAAAGAGGTTTCCAGGTAGATGATCAGGTCTTTCCTTTCACAATTACAGGTAGAGTTTAAAAATGGGAATTCCTGGTCTTAAATGTACATGATAATATCTTGTTTCCTGTGTTGATAAGGAGAAGGGTCTCAAGAGCAGGGAGGTACGTGGACATTCAGGAAGTGCCAGAGATCAGAAGCCACAGGAAAGTAAAAAGGGAAATGCCATACCAAAGGCAGCATTTACGGACTTAAAAATAGAACCTGTGGCTTCATGTGTCCTGCAAAGAAAGGTTCCTCGTGTCCTTTGTCGGTGACCCGTTTCACAAGCTTCCTTGGTGGAAGAGAAGAGAAAGCCACCAGCTTCCTCTTTAACTATATATTGGTTCTAGCAGAACAAAGCATGTTCTACCAGGATACATTAAAAATATACTATTTTTTAAGAGCAGTTCACAAAAAAAAAAAAGTAAATCTTAAAGTAAATCTTGAAGTTGAGTAGTGTCAGGTCTCCAAGTTTATCCTTCTCCTTCAATATTGTCTTGACTATTTTTTTACTTCTGTATATGAATTTTATTTTATTATTTTATTTTATTTATTTTACTTTTATGGTACTGCAAATTGAACCCAGGGACATTCTACCTCTGAGCTACACCCCCAGCCCTATTTTTTTTTTTTTTTTTTTTGAAACAAGGTCTCACTAAGTTTTGGAGAACCTAAGTTCCTAAGGCTGGCTTGAACCTGTGATCCTCCTGTCTCAGCCTCCTAGGATTACAAATATGTACCACCATACTTGGCTTGCATATGAACTTTACAATAAATTTATCAATATACACAAAATAACTTTCTGGGATTCAGACTGGGATTATGTTGAATCTATAGATCAAGTTGAGAATAACTGACATCTTGATAATATTGAGTTTTCCTATCCATGAATGTGGAATGGCTCTCTATTTGGTTCTTCTTTAATTTCTTTTATCATACTTTTGTAGTTTTCCTCCTAGATCTTATACATATTTTGTGAGATTTATACTTATGCATTTCTTCTTGAGGAGTGTTAATATAAATGGTATTGTGTATTTTATTTTAATTCCCCTTGTTCATTGCTAATATATAAGAAGTGTCTTGTGCCAATAACTACTATTAATCAATATTAGCCTTGTCTCCTACAACCTTGCTTTAATCACTTCTTAGTTCCAGTTTTAGTTCCAATTCTTTTAAATTTTCAACATAGATGATATGTCACCTGAGAACAAAAACTTTTCTTACTTCCCAATCTGTATGTCTTTTATTTCCTCTTCTTGTCCTAGTGTATTAACTAGGACTTGAGTACAGTGTGTGTGTGTGTGTGTGTGTGTGTGTGTGTGTGTGTGTGTGTGTGTTTTACTGGGGATTGAACCCAGGGGCTTCTACCCCTGGCCTTATACCCCCAGCCCTATTTTTTTTTTATTTGGAAACAAAGCCTCACTAAGTTGCTGCGGCTGGCTGTGAGCCTGTGATCCTCCTCTCTTAGCCTCCCAAGTACTGAGATTACAGGTGTGCACCACCACACCTGGCTTGAGTACATTTTTGAGCATCCTATTTGCCATTTCAAAAACCAGCCAAACAAAAACAATATCTATCAGGGGCAAGATAAATAAGTATTCAATAGAAATATTGTTTTTATTTTTATCCTTGAAATGTGGCAGAGAGATGGGGATTGTGGACAGGTACTCATTCAGAGGATCTGATACACAGTGGGTGGTATTTGAATTAAAGAAGAAAGTAAATATACCTGAATTTTACATTTAAACTTCATCTGAACCAAATTACCAAATAGAAAAAGTATAAGGGAAGACAAAGAATAAAAGCAGAGTAAGTAGGTAAACATTTTTTAAATATTTCACAAGGATAGCCTAAAGATGAATAATGTTTGCAGTTTTTTTCTCTCTCTCTCTCTCTCTAAAATGAAAAACACTAAGGGAAATAATTTTTATAGGATCTTTACTGTGTCTCTATTGTCTCCAAGAGTGCTTCAGTCTCCCTGCTCTAGACAGATAATTCAGTGCAGTTAGTTTTTCAAGCTACTTCAGTGACTTCCTGAGTATTTTGCCTACCTTGTGAATTGGTTAAGAACCATCCATTGCTTTAAATAAAAAAGTTTCTTCATCTTTTGATCTTCTGAACTTTTCTTTAATGCATAATTCTAGAACATTGATAAGGATCATGCTAAGTGGAAGGATCAGCTCAGGGTACAGGCAGGTACCTAACTTTTCTGCTTTGATGGAATAAATGCAGAGACCATCTCACCAGATTGTTCTCTACATCAATGTCCATCAACTCTTTAGTAATGTCTAGTCAGTCTCTCACCAGGGTAGTTCACAAGAATCTGCTCCATTGGCCACTGAGCAACTGGTATTCTGCTCATGAGCCCCAACAGCTGGCCCTAGAATTGGTTTCCCATTGACTCTGCTTCTCTCCTCTCTTCACCTTGACAGATGCTCTCAGTACCTTAGATCAGATAAACTTCTGTATGTTGATTGATTGTAGGTAAATTCCAAATAATATGTAGTAGCTTGAGTTTTATTAACATCATGTCATTCAAAGCAAGAGCTTTATATCCCTTGTCCATTCTATAATTATGTGCTTTCAAACAACAAGATCAGAAAAAAATAAAAAGCAAGGTCATTCTCTTGCATGCACTTGTGACATTTAAGAAGTCAGGACAAGCACTTCTGTAACCTTTACAATCATTTTGGCACCTGTACAGAAACCATAGTTATTGGCACAGTACTAAACAAATGTGTATAAAATATAAAGAAAGCATATATCCTTATAAGTTAAGCCAATTAATACAAGCCAGAATCATAAGAATGAGTAATAAAAGTAGAATCATAAGAAAAAAATAATATCCACATGATGATGTAAAAATGGAAAGGCCTGCCACATTCACCTTTCAAGCTGACCATGTTATGTCTAGATTTTACTGTTCTGTAATAATTATGAGATTTAATTTTGTAGAAGGTCAAAATCTATGCCATTCCTATATGGATTCTGGCATTGACATATCATATCAATTTTTCTTTCCTTTTGTGTTTTTTTACAGTACTAGGGATTGAACCCCAGGATCATTCTACCTCCAAGCTATACCCCAGTCCTGTTTTATTCTTTATTTTGAAATAGGTTCTCACTACGCTTCAGAGGGCTTACCAAGTAGCTGAGGCTGGCCGTGAACCTGCAGTCCTCCTGTCTCAGACTCCTAAGTACTGGGATTACAAATGTGTAACACCACGCTTGGCTTTCCATGCAATTTTAGCTCATCTCCCAACCAAAAAGTATAAGCTTTCTGAGGGTAAGAGCAATGCTTAAAATTTCTGTGTATCCTATCAGTACCTAGCGAAATAACTAAATATTTGTTTTTTAAAGTTGATTTTAATGATCTATGTTATAATAAAGTTTACTGTAAGAATTTAAGTAGCACAATGAACAAATAATTCCATATAATGTAAAAATATAAATATTCCCATAAAAATCAGGTGTTTGAAACTGTGAAAAAAATACATTTCTCTTTGTAAAATTTTGATTTTTATTTTTGTGGTTCCTGAATTCTTTACAAAGCAGAAATGAAGAAAAGAGAATTGTTCAGAACCTACATTTTGGAAACAAAAATAAAGGTGGGGGCTTGTCCAAGTTAAGGAATTAATAGAAAAATCTGAGTAATGAGTATGAGGGATAAAAAAAAAAAAGCCATTGTGACTTAGCCATTCTTTCCTGGCCTCTCTTGTCCTCATCTTTGTAGACAAGAGAAGGTCACCCCTGTGACCCAGAGGTACCTTCCGTTCTACTGTTGGCTTGAGAATTCTAATAAACAAGCTGAAGGGTAGAATCCTGCCAGGGTGGCTTTGTGCCCACAGGGAAGGCAGCTGTGGTTATGAACCAGCACACACCAGGGGCCGCCAAGCTACTGGGACTTAGTGTGAATGGATGACAGTTTTAATTTCACTCCCCAGCAGAGGTGGTATCCGGCCAGCACTACTTCAGACCAATTTTGCAAATCACATTTTGTGGCTGAAAATGGTTTACTGCACTCGTCCCATTTTGGAGGCCAGACTTCCCTGGTTTTCAGTGGTGCCTTTGCTAAGGTGGGACAGCTACAGAATGATGCTTTTTCCTCTAATCGAAATGACAGCATATTCTTTCACAGATTAATTTTCAATTACCCATGTTTCTATCCTTTAATCAAGATGATAAAAACAGAGCACAGATCATTTTCTGCACTATTCTTTTAATTTTTTTTCAGACTAGTAATAGCCGAGAGATAGGCTCTTGACATTTATTGCCTCATAGTTTTATTCCAAGCACACTACCTCGGACTGTTTATCATTTTATTCTTAATTATTTTTAAACTTGATTTTGGCTCATATTAAAGTAAGTGAGGACTAAGGTTTAAATCATAGGTTTCACTGAGATTCCTTCTGTGAACTTAAAGATGGTACTTTCATAAAGAGATTTGTCCTCGGGATTATATCTCACGCTGAAATAAGAGCCTTCTTACTGGAAGAAATATTTCTTAAAAATGAGTACTTGCAAGAAGTGTTCATCTGTGAACTTTTGCCAATTAGAAATGGTTCCATTCTTAAGATGCTTTAATAATTTCTGTTAAGCAGCATTTTAGCTCATTTTTATAACACATCCAGGTTTGGTGATTTATATTAAACATTAAATGTAATAAATTTAGATTCTTTTTTTCAAGTATGAGGCACAGCATCTCTGAATCATCCATCTTAGCAGAGTGCCCCTGGAAGGTCCAATCCCACACTATCATTCATCCCTATATTAAAACGGACTTCTCCTGCCTCTTCTTTGACATCTGTAATAATGGCAATGGCGTGTGTGTGGTGACACTGTAACAAGAGGGCATGTTGAAACTGCTTCATGGCTGGGACCAAGGTCCATGGCCAAAGGGCAAGTTGAAAACATGCATCAGTGACTTACTGTCTCAAATTTGGTGTGCAAAGCTATGCTAATGCCTAGTTTTTAATTACACAAGATTTTAAGGAATAAGTTTCAGTGTCTTTAAAAAGGTATCTTTAAATGTCTCTGTGACTGCAGTTCTCAAAAGATTAATCTTAATCACAAATAATCAAATTTTGAAATACAAATGCATCTCCCAAGGATATTCACATAAGACAGATTTGAAACCCTCCTGTGTTTCCACCATCCCACTGATGGTTGCTTTATTCTCTATTTGTTAAATCATGGGAAGGCATAAGACACTAAAATACTTTGGAAAAAAAGCTACTCTCTTTGATGCAGCAATAATTATAATAGCCTTCTTTAGAACGATCATGACAAGTTTAACTCTAAAATTATTCTGTTTCAAGCTGGTACTCATGGCACATGCCTGTAAGCCCAGTACTTGAGAGGCAGAGACAGGAGGATCACAGGTTTGAGGCTAGCCTCAGCAACTTAAGGAGACCCTCAGCACCTTAGCAAGACCCTATTTCAAAATAAAAAGGGCTGGAAGTGTAGCCTCTGGGTTCAAACCCCAATACCAAAAACAAATACATAATTAAATAAAATTATTATATTCCATACTGAAAGAGACTTGTAACATAAAGTAAGTTTTGACTACAATTTGAGGATAAAATACCTGGATACTTTTAGAAATGTGTATCTTACTGAAGAAACTGCTACTTTAAGCACTTGGCTAGAGTTGAGCATTAATGAATGCTTTCAATGAAAGACACTTGAGAAGTCTAAAAAAAAAATTTGACTTAGAATAAAACAATGGTGGGGTCCAGTTTTCAGACACGTTAAGGTTATCTACTCAGAGGTAGTTTTGGTGGACTGAGCTTAGAGTTAGTCCACCACAGCCTGGCTGTGGCTAAGGTGAGCCAGCCGAAACCCAACCCTTATGCAGCCAGTCCTCAGTCCCAAATGGACTATTTCTACAGCCTGTGCTTAAACCAAGTGTCCTGGAACTTGAAGTGTACTTCTCCTAGAAATGATGCTCCAACCCGTGAACAGGTTGCCAGGTTAGCCCACTCTACCACTGAAGTACTAGCCATGTGAAGATCCTGTTTTTAGACTATTTTTATTGGGTGCATTGTAATTATATATCACGGTGAGTTCAAAGTTATATAGAGAAACATGCACACAGGTCTTGAGATATTTCTCTTCAGGTCCCAACACGCTAAACCACCTCTCCCCACACATAATAGTGAGATTGGTAGAGATACCTTCATACATGGGCACAGCATAATTTGCACTGTTTCTTTCATTAGTTACTTCTTTTCCCCTCTTTACCTTCTTCCCCCTAGCTCCTTCCACAATTCTACTGGTCCTTTTCTTCAATTATATAATATCCTCTTTGTTTCCTATTTTCTCTCTAGCTTCCACATATGAGCGAAAAAAAAAATTGACCCTTAACTTTCTGAGACTGGCTGACCTCACTCAGCCTAATATTCCCTAGTTTCATCCATTTTCCTGCAAATGACATAATTTTGTTGTTCTTCGTGGCTGAGTAAAATTCCACTGTGTATATATACTATATTTTCTTTATTCATTTGTTTTTTGGTGGATACCTAGGTTGGTTCCACAATTTGGTTACTGTGAATTATGCTGCTATAAACATGGACATACATGTATTATTATAGTATTCTGACTTTACATTTTTTGGAAAGATACTAAGGAGTGGTATAGTGGGATCGTGTGGTGGTTCCATTCCTAGTCTTTTGAGGAACTTTTTTACTTATCTACATAGTGGTTGCACTAATTTTCAGTCTCACCAACAGTGTTTAAGAGTTCCTATTTCCCCACATCCTCTCCAGCATTTCTTATTGTTTGTATTCTTGATGACTGCCATTCTAACTGGAGTTAGATAGAGTCTCAGTATAGTTTTGATTTGCATTTCCCTGATTGCTAATGATGTTGAACATTTCTCATACATTTATTCGCCATTTGTATTTCCTCATTGAAAAGCTGTGCAGCCTAAGAAAACATCAAGAATCTGGAGAAGCCGGGCGTGGTGGCACATGCTTGTAATCCCAGCATTTGGGAGACTGAGACCGGAGGATCCGGGTTCTCGGCCAGCCTCAGCTATCCAGTGAGGCACTCTGCAACTTAGTGAGACCCTGTTTCAAAATAAAGAATAAAAAATAGGGCTGGGGGTATAGCTCAGAGGTAGAATGTCCCTGAGTTCAATCCCCAGTAAAAAAAAAAAAAGAATCTGGAGAGCCTACAGAATGGGAGAAAATCTTTGCCAGCCACTCCACTGATAGAGAACTAATATCTATAATATATAAAGAACTTTAGAAACACTAAACAAATAACTCAATCAAAAAATGAGCAGTTGATCTAATGACACTTTTTAAAAAATATCATTGCTATGGGACATTGGCTGACACACCTGCTCCAGTGTGGGTGTTCTCTGCAGATAATAAATTCAGGATAATTCATGCTCTCCTGCCTTGACACACCACAGCCTGATACAAGAATGAAAAGTAATGAAAGGAAATGGAATGAGAAAACATTGCTTTGAAGAATATCATTACAATGCTGGTAATTAAAGCAAAATAATATAAAATTGAATAAGTAATCATGTTTCATCTATTTTAATAATTGTGCTTGAGCAAAAGCAGGTGCAATCAGAGAAGAATAAGGAAGTAGCGGGAAGCGGTGTTTGAGGTTTTCAAGGGGCATCTGGCCTCTGTCCATGTCGATGACTTTGGTTCCTCTGGGATATTCTTTCTTTTTCTTTAAAATTTCTGTGCGTCTTCATCAGATGTTTTTGGCGATGGAACAAAAAGACAAATGGAACCAAGAGAAACTAGAGGTTTTCTTGGCGTGTCTGGGGAGAAGTGGGAGAGGAAGGGGAGGAAAGAAGGATCACAAAAAAAGAAAGTGGAGTTGTCGCTGAGAAGTGTTATCAATAACACTCAGAGCAAAACTGGGCATGCTCAGTCCTCCTGCTGACTGATGCAGGCAGAGGGGAAAATGAAGGGGTGAGGGAGGAAGATTTTAGCTAGCAGTTCCCTACATCAGCTGATGCAAGATGCACGGAATCCAAAGCAGCTGGGTTGTTGAACTGAACACTGCCAGGTTGTAGGGAAAGGAATGAAGCATGGCCGACTGGAGGGGGTGTGAGTGTGTAAATATAGAGCCTAATTGTATAGAAGTATAACTTCACTGTTACAGAGTGAGGGAAATGGGTCATTCTTGATTTGTATAGGAAAGAATGCACAGTACTCACTCCCTATGGATTCTTTTTTTTTTTTTTTTTTTTGTAAAATGAAAATCAAAGCTTTCCAAGAGACTTTAAACCTCCAATTGCCCAGTTCTGTGGGAGTGCCTGTGCCATGAACTTAAAAGTCTGCTAGGAATGGATGGGAGAGTCAAAGACATTTACACTTGATCCCTCAACTCAGAGAAATTACCTGCACGCATGGACGTCACAATCACGAGAGTGGAGAGGAGGAGAATGATAGCAGTCTATATTCATCACCTGCTTGTTATGTGCTGAGCCCTAGTCTAAGCTTATTATGTTTGCTAACTCGGTAATTCTCACCACAACCCTATTAGACTAGGTTCTATTATTTCTTCCTTTTAGGACTGAATAAAGATGACCTGTTGAGTTTCTTTTTGAACTCAGGGGCATTCTACCTCCAAGCTACACCCCGCAGCCCTATTTTTTTTTCTTTATTTTTGAAACAGGGTCTCACTAAGTTTCAGAGGACCTCACTAAGTAGCTGAGGCTGGCTGCAAACCCAGATCCTCCGGTCTCAGCCTCCCAAGTACTGGGTTTACAAGCGTACACCACCATGCTTGAATTTCTTATCAAATTTTCATTCAGTAACCCCAAATGCAGCCAAAATGAATCACACCTTCTGTACAAAATTGTCTAGACCCATACTCATTTGGATGAATCGGAACAGCCATTCGATCCATAGCAAAAGATACTGCTGAGGTCCCCTGTAATAGCGACTCTATTCCTCTGTCCTGTCCAGCAACCCCTGCTTCTACTTACCTTCCAATTCTAGCCACTCCTCTCCTGACTGTGTACACAGCCAAACCCAGTCCCGACGTGCTCCTCATAAACCATAAAATGAAGAAGGAGGGGCAGATTTTCAGCATTACTGGGAATGTTTACAGTGAAGAGTCAGGTTACCCATGACAACCCCTGAGGTACTGAAGGACATTTTCAAATATTATGTTTTTGAAAACTGATTTTGTAAATATTCAGGCAAGTTCTTAGAGGCTAAAAATGCAAGCAGTCACAATTGAAAATAATTCTTTGTAGATCTGCACTATCCAATATGGTAACCACAGCTACTGCAGCTGTGAAACATTTAATATGACTAGTCCAAATTGTGGTTTCTTTAAGTGTAAAATACACACTTAGTGCTTTAAACACACATACACACACACACACTTTTTTCCTTTTATTTTGTGTGAGGGGTACTGGAGATTTAACCTAGGAGCATTCTACCTCCAAGCTACAACCCCAGCCCTTTTTATTTTATTTTTTTTTTTAATTTTGAAATAGGGTCTCTCTAAGTTACTGAAGCTCCTGCTAAAGTGCAGAGGCTGGCCTCAAAACTGTGATCTTCCTATCTCAGCCTCCAAAGTACTGGGATTACAGATATGTATCACTGTGCCCAGCTTAAAATTTTTTATTTAGTATATCAGTTATTTTTATATTGACTTACAAATTAAAATGATAATATTTTGGAGACATTGGGTTAAGTAAAAAAAATAGTTTCACTTTTCTTTTGAATGTAACCACTGAAAAAAATTAGGTTATATGTGTGGTTTGCATTATTTCCTATTGGGAGGCACTGCTGTAGACCCTAAAATAAAGAGGCTCCATATATACCTCGTGCTGGTAGTTTCTACTGAGCCACCCTGCTGAAAGTTCGATGGGCACATGTTCAACGTGAACCTTCTTTTTGGAAAACATTTTCCCCCTTAAATTGTGCATAATACCAGGCACACCTGGATTTCTGGATAATTGCACCCACAAGTGGCTACATGCAGACACAATTAGGTGCTCGCAACTTGTTTGAAGGCACAGGTGTCTAATTGCGCCCACAAATGGCCATTTGGCAGGCACCACTCATTGTGCACACAGCTGATTATAGGCAGAAAATGGCACCAACCAAAAAGGAGACCAGGGTAGTGGAGGCATGGAAATAGGTCCCAGGTAACTGCACAGCTTTGGGAGGATCACTCCTTTCTGGTCCAGTCTGTGTGTGTGTGTACTTCCCACATAGGTGTTTATGGCGAGAGGCATATTCAGAATGTAGAGGCTGTGAGATGAAATGTATATGCCCCGTCTCACAAAGTAAATGCTGTCTTGAGCTTTTAAGTAAATTGAGGCTAACAAAACCCACATTGTCAACCTGAGCAGCCTTAAAGTGGATTCCACCCTGCTGGGACCGGCTGTTTATAATGGCTAAAAATGATGGAGTGTGTGTGTGTGAGAATCCCCAGGGAATGCTTTGGTAAATAGTAGTTTCTAAAGGGTTAATCCAACCTAATGAATCATTTAGTGGGGATGAGAAGGCCAGAGTGGTAGCCTCAGGAAGAATCACAGGCATTTATTTAAATGTGGAGCCCTTCAAGAAGGGGGAGGCCATTGGTAAGCCGAGGGCCCTGGTGGAGGTCAGCGTCTCCAAGCGGGGTGTAACTGATACCCCCAGCTCTCCTAGCAGCTGAATCAACAAGGCTGGACATGGAAACACGTTCACTTACACAGATTTCAGTGTCCAAAGGAAATGTGTGGAGACACTTAAGCCCTGCCTCTTGGACTTCTAGGCAAGTGTGGAGAAGGAGGAGTCAGCTGTTTCTCCCACCTCCTATTTCAGGGAGAGCTTTGTGGTCTCTTGCAGAAAGCAATCAGCACTGTTGATCATAAGCATCCACCCTCAGGCACCCTAGGTTTGGTGGTCATAAAAATCCCTTATTCATAAGAACAGCCTCAGTGCACCATAAACAGAAGGTCGGGGTGTTGGTTTCTGAGCTCCAGGAAGGTCGAGCATTCTTGGGACAAGTTTAAGAAACTCAAGCCAGGACAGCAAAGAGATTCTCTCCTAATGAGTGATTGATTTCAGTAGTGTGTGTTTGTTTGCAATATAAGTAAGTGCATGATTTACCCGCCTTGACAAATTCTCCCTCCGTCTTGGATCTTCCCATCCCTTTATGTCTCCTCCTTATTTATGATGATAGCCGCCTATTCTTGAATGGCAATGCTATTGTAATAAATCTCCATAAAAAGCCAATTTTCAGTTCAAGTTACTGCGGGCTGAATATGGGGAAGACAGTCTGAAAACACATATTGATTGTCCTCTTTTAGAGACTCTGTGACGGGCTCGGCTCAGAACTTCTTTCATTTTGACTGGACTGCAGCTGAACCTAATGTCAACTTACCATAATTCTTTTATATGAAAGGCTATTATTCTATTATGATTTTCTCTCTTGTCACCTAATATCCAAAGAGGGTTGTGTTGGTGAGCGATTACTGGAGAATTTTCTTCATCTCCAATATTTCATCACATATAGTTCTTCTTTCCTCCTTTATTTCAGAGGGGGCAGTGGAAAATATTCAGTTTCCTATTATTACCCTTCTTTATACATAGCCTTGAGGTACACACAGATTATATGTAATTTCTTTAGGAGTTTGGCGCAAGGATAAAAACAATTTGGATTTCACGGTTTTATAAATTTTAAGTCACAACTTTTCCTCTGCTTGACACATTGCCTAGTATTTGATGCCCAGTTATTGGAATAATTTAGCCCTAAAAGGGACTAAGTTGTTTTCCCTGTTGTGCGGAGGCAGTTGCAAATCTTCAATCTGGGCCAAGTGTCCCTGTATTTTCTTACTATTTTCAAGTTTTCCCCCAAGTTACAAACTTTGATACGAAGTGTGTGGTGGTGGTGGTGGTAGTAAGGGCTTTGCCCTTTGCCTATTTCAAACTTTTCATGACAGTGTGAACTGTGAATTTCTTGAGTCTTTTTTCCAAGAAGCCAAGTGTTTTCATGACAGCACATCCAGTTCCATCCTCGGGTCTCAAGAATAAGCCTCAGAGTGATGTATGTGTCTTAGGAGTCACATTTACAACCACAGTTGACCCATGTAACTACCAGGTGCCTCACGGAGTCTAGTCTTTAATCTAAGATAGAAATGAGAGGTCTCAAAGAGCCAACGTGGTATTTGAATGAACCGTCGCACCTTGGGAAATCACAGAAGTCACCGGACAAGAAGTAAATGTGGATTCTGACAAATCATTTTCATTTCTTTATAAACCACAATTATATTTGTGGTCTAGATTTGAGTTTTACTTTTTAGTGTTTTCATGAAGAAGCTACTATAATGAAAAGGATTCAAAGAGCCTATTCTTTCAGACTCCTAATGACCACAGTGAATACTAGAATATATGGGGTTTAGAGTTGTTGGTTTACTCTCATACCACCTGCTCCACCAGAGCTCTGAATAGTAATACCACAGTCATCAGAAACAGTTTATTCTTGTCTCCAGATCTCTGACATGTAAGAAATGCAATAATTCCTGGGAGCTTCTGGCACCTCACTGTATTGGCATTAACTATAACTTTTCTCTGTGGCTT
>PVLC010002776.1:0-108260 GCA_004027655.1 Graphiurus murinus
GAGGAGGAGGAGACTGGCTCTAGCCCTGAGCCAATGTCTTTGAAATACTTGTATTAATCTTATATAAATTCCATACCCCAACCCCCTGCAGACATACCTAGGTTGAAATCCTTTTTCTCTCACTGTTTGCTGGAGGATAAGCTACAACACTCTGCAAGTTCCCCTAATACATGGGTTGGAACTCATCCCCCTGGTGTTTAGTACTACTTTCTTTTAGAGTCCCAACTAGCCCCATGTCAGGACTGTTTGGGGAACTCCCTTGTGTGAATTCACAGCTTTTGGGGAGAACCCAGGTATAGGTTCCCTAGGATTAAGCAATTGATGTAGTCAGTAGTGAAGTAGACTGAGAAAAGAGGAAGCACCTACAGAGATCCTGGACTGGCTGTAAGGGTCTATGCAGGACTCTTGCTGGATGTGGTGGATGCCCAGGAGTGCGTAGATAATGCCCTAGGAGTACAGACACAGACTTGACTAGCCTTATGGAGATTTAAGCCTGGTGCTTATTGGCGGGATAGGTGGTGGCCCCTGTTGCCAGCAGCTTGCTGAGGAAGCAAGGTGCACAAGTTACAGAGGATGAATAACAACTAAAAGACATGTGCTTCCCCTCTGCAATGTTAGTTAATGGCATTTAAATGGAAGAAAGGGGTTGGGCTCAGTCAAGAACTCCCTTCCCTGCTTTTGGGGAGATTTGGGAGAAAGCAGCTTTGAGCCCCACCTGAGGATCCTGGAAAGACAAAGGGAAGTAGGGAGAGAGGGAGGGAGAGAAGGCGGAGGGGAGAAGGGAGGAAGGAAGGAAGGAAGTGAAAGATTCAGAGGAGGAAAGAGATCAGAGAAGTCTCAATGGCAGTACAAGTTTTATTGGGATAAAATCTGTGGAGGAGATCTCCAGGAAATGTTGGAGTCCATATCTGCTTACAGATTAGAAATGTATATGGGTTGTTTAAGGAGAGATTCTACAGGGTGGGGTAGGGGGAGTGATGGTTAGTTATTGTCAAGGAGGATTGGGTGTGATAAGCAAGGGGCTTTGGGGGGCAAGTCATAGACAAGACAGTGGGGACATTTTGGGAAGCAGGGGAAAAGGTTTAATGAGCAAAACTTGGAAATTTATGATCAAGATGGAGTCATTTTTGTTTGAAGCTCTAATAGGAAGGAAGGAAAATGTGTGTGTGTGTGTGTGTGTGTGTGTGTGTGTGTATGTGTGTGTGTCTACATCCAGAGGTCACCTCAGGTAGCAGTGCTGTTGATAGCATGCATGTGGAGTGCAGCGGGTTTGAGCAACCCATGAACCTGGGATGGGTACTGGTGGGAGGAGAGTGCTGGTGCCTCACCTCTTTATTTTCCCAGGAAGGGTAGTGAGCACCAGCAACCCCAGCTGTGAGTGTAGCAATAAAGACTCAGGAAACAACCCTGTGACTCGGGGCCAGCTTGTTCTCAAATCCATCCTATGGTGACAGACCAGCTTGTCCTCACATCCCATTTCCCACAAGATAAGGAAGCTGATATCCATATATAAAGACCCAGGGTCTAGGAGACAGGAATGTCTCTCAAGCACTCCATCCATCTCACTCTCCTCTGTGTGTGAGATGCTCTCCTGTCACTCTAATAAATCCTATTTTAGCTTTACAGGTGTAAAGTTTTCTGGCTCATTATTTTTATACTGAGCTAGGAAAAAGGACCCAATGGCGAAACCAACTGCAGCTCAATGGCAACACCCGACGGTGGTCTGATGCCAATGCATCTTGCAAGGTCAGTGACTCCCCCTGAGTAGGATCGAAGCTCCACAGATGACTGTGAATTCCAACACCACAAAGCTCTTCATGACTGTGGAGTCCTCTTGGCCATGGTGGAGTTACAGCTGAATCTGCAGGGGAGGAGGCACCCCTAATACATAGTATAGGACAGAGAGGAGGGACTCTGGACTTCTTTTGTGCTTGCTAAAAGGCTGGTAAGTGACCTAGAGCTCACTCCCTATGGGGTAACAGCTTTCACCATGCAAGTAGGACTAAACTGGTGTCACAGTTTATATCGAGGTTCCAGAGAAACCCAATCTTGTCTTGTGAGGCCCCCAATGAATGCCCGTCCATTTTGCCCTTGTCTAAGATGGGACACTCTTTTAAAAAGCCCTGTGGGAAGCTTAGCTTGGAAAAAGCACCCACTGCCAGACTCCTCCCTTGGATCCCCACTGCTCCAAACTCTGAACTCAGGCATATAGCTCAAGCTGCCTCAGGTTTCCGCAGCAGCTGTCACCTAATCGTCCTTCGGAAACAGTACCAGCCCGCCATATCCTAGGTTTTATCACTGCATAGCCTGTTACTTGCTGTGCCAGAGAGAAATGGGAGTAATCCCGAGACAGAGAAGGAAGAGGGATTGGGATTGCAACAGGGAAGATGGCTTCCAGCTTGAAAGACTGGCTCTAGCAGCCATCATCTGTCCATGGCTGTCCCAAATATTTTGGGAATTACAGTGCTTCAGAAATTGGAGACACCAACGATATCTGGGATATAAGAGAGGATATAAGGGGACCCCACCCAGACAGAGAGAGGGGAGACAACAGGCAGTGGAGGATGAATCGAGGCAGAGGCAAGAGTGGCAAAGCCTCAGCTCATAGAGGCCATCCCCGGTGGACTGGGAAGCCACTCTCACGAAGTCCACAGATAATGCCTAGCTGAACTCACCCCTGGCTGGGCATCTATCTTTTATCAGGGGTGTGAGGAAGGAGGGTGACTTTCCAAGCTGTCGCAGCAGTCCAAGGTGGAAGTTATAACTCCCCTGGTGTGCATCCTCCAACATTGGGATAAGTTCAACCATCAGATCCCAAAGAAAAAAGTTCTCATCTTCTTATGCAGTCAAGCATGACCACAATACTCTCTGGGGGGTGGAGGGAATACCGCAGGGAAGCCTAACCTATTACACTATCCTGCAGCTAGACCGATTCTGTAGAAAGGAGGGCAAGTGGGGAGAGGTGGCATGTATTCAACTATTCTTTTATCTCTGGGACACTCCAGACTTATTCGAAGATTGCTAAGTTGAAACAATTTTAGTAGCAACAGTTAAGGCAAATCTAAAGGCCAATTGACCTCAGCAAAACAAGGTGATAGCACTGGAGGAGCCATGGCACCTATGGAGCCCCCTTAATACCCACGGGGGTCTGAACATGCCCCCTCCATATTGTGATACTGTCCCTCGTGACAAGGGGACTCAGAAGGTACCCCAAACTAAGAAAAAACAGTCAGGGCCAGTATCAGGGGGACCAAGGGGAGTGTTTTCCTTTGTGGCAGTAGGAGGAGGGGAATTTAGATCCCATATCACTCATAAGCCTTTTTCCCTAGCTGAGCTTAAAGAAA
The DNA here is from genome assembly GCA_004027655.1 of Graphiurus murinus. Classification (NCBI taxonomy): domain Eukaryota; kingdom Metazoa; phylum Chordata; class Mammalia; order Rodentia; family Gliridae; genus Graphiurus; species Graphiurus murinus. The sequence continues at coordinate 3,345 of PVLC010002776.1, forward strand.
TAAAAAAAGGACTTTGGCAGCTAAACCACTAACCCTGAGTAGTATTTGCAGGCCTTTGAGTTTCCTCTTTATATGATCTCACACGGAAAGATGTTAACTTATTCTTAGATCAGACTTTGACCTCCCTAGAAAGAGACCAAGTGTACAGAAAAGCCGGATGCAGGTAACAATTATTACACCAACCCAAAACCTTCAGTAAGAATAACTCAGCAGGCTCTAAAAGGGACAGATGTGGTACCATTACAAGACTCCAAGTTGCCCTGAGGACAAGAGGCATGATTGGGAAAGAAGTCACTCTTTATATTGCATACTGGAAGAAGAAAAGCTAAAGTTAAGTCTCTTAATTATGGCCAATTGGCAGCTATACATCAAGGGCCAAATGAGTCCCCAGTGATCTTCCTAGAAAGACTGAAGGAGGCCATGGTAAAATTTACTAATTTGACTCCAGACTTGATAGAGGGGGAAGCCATACTCAGAGACAAAATTTTAACCCAATTCATACCAGATATAAGGAGAAAACTCCAAACACTGGTGTCAGATCCAGAAAAGGCCACTTTGGACCAGTTAAAGCAGGCCGCTAATTCTGTTAGGATAGAGACTCGGAATGGGAAAACAAAAGGGAAACATCATGAGAAATGCTGGCTGCCATGGGTATGAGCACCAATCCCATGGGAACCCAGGATCAGTGTTAGGTCTGTGTTAGGTGTTAGGTGTGAGAAGCTGGGGCATTTCAAACACGAATGCCCCCAACAAGAAGGAAAATGTCCCCCAAAGCCCTGCCTGCAATGTAAGAGGGACCATTGTAAGTCTGAGTGCCTCCAGGTCTAGAGGGACCTGGGCACTCAATGATGGGACCCAGGGTTACCACTCCAGGCTCCCACCACCTGGGTTAAGATTGAAGAGCCTTGGATAACCCTAAAGGTGGGATCAGATTGTCTGCTTCCTTGTGGATATAGGTGCCAGATTTTCTGCTTTGCCCCCTCCCCCAGTCTTTTCCCCCTGGTCCAAGATGTTCTCATAAAGTAACTGTTTGGGGCATATCAGATCAACCTCTTGAACACTTCTTTACTTAAGATTTAGCCTGCTCCTGGGGTGACCACCACTTCTCTCTCTTGTCATCACAGAGACCCCAGCTTCATGGTTAGAAAGAGATATAATGTCAAAAACCAAGGTGGGACTAACTTTTCTTTCAGAACCACCTGCGTGCTTCCCTTTAATGGAAATTGACATCAGTCCAACAGTATGGACAGATAGCAGAACTCTGGGATGGGCCCTTTCTACCAAAACTGTCCTCATTAAGCTAAAAGACCCATCTACCTTTCCCTGACAAAAATAATACCCCCTCAGACCTGAGGTAAAAGAAAGACTATTGCCCCTTGTAAATTGCCTGTTAAGCTTAGGCTACTTGTTAGAATGTGCTGGTCCCTACAACATCCCTATCCTAAGTGTGTGGAAAGGAAAGGACAAATGGTGCCTGGTGCAGGATCTCAGGCTTATTAATAAGGCAATGGTCCCATATCACTTGGTGGTTCATAACCCTTATACATTACTGACACAGATTCCCGGTGCTGGATTTAAATATTCTGTGCTGGATTTAAATATGTCTTTTTCTCCACCCCTTTCCATGCAGATAGCCAGTTTCTTTTTGCCTTTGAGAACCCCAAGGAGGTGGATGCCAGTTAATTTGGATAGTGCTGCTTCAGGGGTTCAGGGACAGCCTGCACATATTTGGCCAGGCCTTGGATAAGGACTTGGAAGGTTGGAATTCCCCCCATGCCGTGCTCCTCCAATATGTAAATGATCTTCTGATGGCCTGTCCCTCCTTGAGGAGGCAACAAGGTTTCTCCTTAACTTCCTGGTTCAAAGAGGTTATAAAGTTTCAAAAGAGAAGGTTCATCTTTGTGAAACCTTGGGGATCATACTAAGAGGAGACTCTTTAGAGCCAGAGACAGTATAGTCTATACTCGGTTTCCCTCTCTCTAGCACCCCACGGCAACTTTGGGGATTTGGGGGAGCTGCAGGTTACTGCTACATACATGTTAATCCTGGGCAATGCCAAGATAGCATGACCCTTATACAGATTTATTAAAGAATATCAGGAAGTGCTAAACTCTTGGTAGCCCCCCTGAAGAAAAGCAGGCTTTTTTTTTTTTTTTTTTTTTTTTGTGGTACTGGGGATTGAACTCAGGGACATTCTACCTTTGAGCTATACCCCAAGCCTTATTTTTTTTTATTCTTTCTTTTGAAACTGAGTCTCACTAAGTTGCAGAGGGCCTCACTAGGTAGCTGAGGCTGGCCGCGAACCCGGATCCTCCGGTCTCAGCCTCCCAAATGCTGGGATTACAAGCATGTGCCACCACGCCCAGCCAAAAGCAGGCATTTAAAAGGCTAAAAAAGGTCCTGAGTGAAGCATCAGCTCTGATTGCCTACACAAGATAAGTTGAACTTACACATCTCTGAAAAGAGGATGTAGCGTTGAGAGTGTTGACAAGATAAGAGAGGAAGTCCACAGCCTGTAGCTTTTCTCAGCAAAGAACTTGACCCTGTAGCTTTCAGCGGGTCAGCTTGCTTGAGGGTGATGGCTTCAGTGGGTACGACAGTTCCCAAGGCCCCAAAACTAGCATGGGGCAGATCTCTTACAGTACAAATACCCCATGATCTCAGGAACCTATTAAAATCAAAAGAACACCTGTAGCTCTCAGACAGTCACATCCTTAAATACCAGGCCATCTTTATGGACAGGTCTGATATATCCTAAAAGAAATGTATGGCTCTCAACCCATCTACCTTTCTGCCTGGAGACATGGAAGGCTTCATCCATTCATGCAAGGAGACATTAACACACTTTTGACCAGACCTGACAGATCAGCTTCTCCTTAAGCCTGATGATGAATGATTCACTGATGGCAGCTCCTCTGTAAAAGAGGGAGTATGATATACCAGTTATGCTGTCACTACATCCTTCGAGGTGAGAGAGGCAGGACCATTGCCACCCTCCATTAGTGCCCAATTGGCGGAGTTAATAGTGCTGACTAAGGCCCTTCAGAGATTGAGCATGATTAGGATAACCTGAACATTGAGACAGCTGCAATAAAGAAGATAGTTCTACACACCAAGGACTCTGGACATGCTGACAGCTGAACTTGGGGCCATTTAACAAGTTAAATATTGTGTATACATCCCAGATAAAGAAGAATGCAGATGAGGATGAGGATAAGGATGAGGATGAAGATAAAGATGAGGAAGAGGAGGAGGAAGAGGAGGAAGAGAAGAAGGAAGAGGAGAAGATCATCCTATCCTTTGTTTATAGAAGCAATTATAGCTAATGACCACATAGGAGGGAGATAGTGCTTAGTGGTCCAAAATAAAGTTATGTTTTTCAGGATGGGATCTTTGGTGGAAAGCTCCTGCTAGTAATCATTTTAGAAGTTGTAATCTTAAGCTTTGTAAGTTGCACTTGTATTTACTATTGGTATTTTTTGTTTTGTTTTTGCAGTATTTCATAAAGTTAGTAAAAAGAACTTTGTTGATGACCCCAGAAACATGGAGGAAGACATGTTCATGTGCGATTGTAGAGCTAATCAGAGCATAGACTATAGGGTTCCTCAATTTCCTCCACTTTCTGTATCTTAACCAAAAACTACAGAGAACATGAACTGCCTGTGAGCCAGCTACCTGTCAGTTTTCCCCAGCAAGCTTGAGCCTGAGCTGGGACCTTAAACATTCCCAAGCACTGATTAAGTAGTTTTTAGGTTGTTGCCCAAAATACTGAGAGAAACTGGCCTTGAGCCAAAATTCCTTAAACCATTGAGCATAAACTCCACACCCCAAACTCCTTCCTGCAGTTATTTGTAGGTAGAATGTCCATTTTCTCTGTCTGTCCGTGGCAAGGATAAGCTGTAGCCCACTCTGTATGTTTTCTTAACAAACTCTCTGAATGATCTCTCTAGCATATATTGTTTCTTTTTTCTGGATCCCAACTGGCCCCTTCTCTCAGGTTCATTTGGAGCACTCTCTTGTGGGCACTCCCATGCTGACACTTTTGGTGCAACTTTAGCTATAGGCTTAGTGGGATCAAATACTGTCCAAGAATGATTAATTACAATAAGTATAGGGGAAGTGGCTGTGCATTTGGCTGGTTAAAGAGTGTGGTTTTGATTTCCATGGATTCTAAGACACCATCCAGGGTCTAATCATGGCAGTTATCTGCAACATACTAGTTATTTTGAATTAGAGCTACACATACTGGTTAGTTTTGAGTTAAAGACCATTAATTTTTAATTTCCACATATTTCCTCATATTAAGAGTGCTGTAGTGGTTTCCAGATCTTTTCTTCATTTTTTTTGTGTGTGTGAAATTACCTTATGCTTGAATGGAATTATTTTATCTCATTTTGCATATTAAATGCAATTTTAGATATCTCAAAGACTGATTTATTCTTTAAGTTTTACTAAATCTGCTTTAATGTTAAACTAATGTTAACTTGACCTTAAAATATTATGAAAAAGCCCCAAACATGTGGTAGCTTTGTTGTGATAAACACATTCTAAAGCTGTCCATTATGTTTTAGAAGTTCTTCTGTGTTCAAATGCTTTTGCAAATGTTTCTCATTGACAGGGACTGTACTTCTTCCACGTATTTCTTTGGCTTGACAATGACTGATGATGATGCATCAGGTTTTAGTAAGTACAAAATGATTTATTTGTTCAAACCATTGCTTCTTCTAATGGAGGTGTGGATGACCATAGCCCCATAAGTCTGATATTTGACCCCTTGGTGAGGAGGGGAAATTCCAGTCTTCTCTCAATGACCTGCAGGGTCTGGACAGGTAGTTGAGTGTAGCAGGTATTAGCAGTGGGAGGCTGCATATCCTGCCAAAAGTGAGTGCCTGTCCATTCACTCCCTATGTTCTGGAACTTCTGGTTCTTCATGAAAATCCATTGATTTGAATTTTTGTATACAGAAACCTGATTTTAAAATATTGACAAATAATTCAATATTCTATAAAACTCATTGAAGCCCTTCTGCAGCCTCTGAATCAGAGACAACATTTGTTGATTCTTTCCTTCCCTTTTCCCTGCCTTTCCCTGCTTCCTATCTACTTGGGATGTGAGTGGAACAACATGTTTTCCTGTACCTGGTGATGGAGATCTGACCCTCAAAGATCTCTGTTCATCCTTTATGACTTCACTTCCCCACCCCCCTGACCTGCTGGATGCCGCTTGGCAGTCACTTAGCTTCTGTATCTCAGTTTGTTCCTTAAGAATGCTTCAGTCTCCATGAATAATCAAGGGATATTTATAACTATCACAATGCCACCTCCAAGGACTTGGGTGAAAATTAATGAAGTGATTCTCACATGCTCTTGAGTACCTTCAGAACTTGCTACCTTTTCACAAAATATTACTCATCCCCTACCAGATGAAAATTGAAGAAATAATTTTTGCCAGAGTGGCAAAGCCAAATCTGCATCAGAATCACCTTGGGGGAGTGCTCCTTGTTAAAATGCACATTTCGGGCTCCACTCCACTTTATGAAGTCAAATTCTGAAAGAATGAAGCTCATGACTTTGTTTTCTTAACAAGCACACTCCACCCCCCAGATGACGCTAATGTTCCCTGAAAGTTTGAGAAAGACAAAAAATTTTTCAGAGGAATGCAAGGGAATGGTAGTTTTTAAGAAAAGCAAAAGAAGGGGGTATAAAAAAGAAATGCAGTTGACACCAGTTAAAGTGATGAAAGTAGATTTTATTCAGTTACTAATGACAGAAAGGGAAAGAGCTGAGTTCCATTCTGATTTGTGCAGAGGTAAGTTGGGCATTTTAAAGAAAGAGTAAGGAAGAGCGGGGAGAAGGGGTTCAGCAGAGTTAGAGAGGTGAAAAAGTACAAAGGGCTGGTTAGTGTAAATGCAATTAGGCCTGCTGTGTCTGCTAGCTGACAGCTATCTAAGTTAGTATTCTGCCCTCCCACAGAAACTGGGTGATGGAGACCTTACCCTTCCTTGTGATTATATTTCAGAGGAATGACTCTCTGGTCCTTGGAAGATACTTCTGAGTTATAGGAGATCTGTATAATTGTAATCCTTTTTTGGTAATTACTATAAGGAAAAGAGGCCATGGGCCTATGTCAGAGGTTGCCTAGAACAAAAAGTAAACTTTCATGGCAGCATTGAGCTTTCTCAGGCAAGACTTTTTAATATATACTTTTACTGGTGAATAGTAATTACACATCATGATGAGGTTCAGAGTGCACGCACACACTTGGTGAGTTCCCCACATCACACCTACTCTCTTCCCTTGATAATGAGATTGGCATTGATAATTTTGCATATGTCCATAGCATTATTTGAAGTATTTCCTTCATCAAGTACCCTTCCCCCGACACCTCCCTCTGCTAAACCCCTTCCATTGCTCCACTAGGGTTTCTTCTTTATCCAGAGTCTCTTTTGTTTTTCAATTTCTCTCTAGCTTCCACATGCAGAAAATGTATATCCCTTCATTTTCCATGACTTACTAATGCCACTTAGAATAATATTCTCTAATGTCATCCATTTTCCTGCAAATGACGTAATTTTGTTCTTTATAGCTGAGTAGAATTTCATTTTGTAGATATACTATAGTTTTGCAATCTATTCATCTGTTGAAGAACACCTAGGCTGGTTTCATGCTGTGGCTATTGTGAATTGTGCTGCAATAAACATGGGTATGCATATATCATTATAATATTCTGACTTCAGTTTCTTTAGAAAGATACACAGGAGTAGAATAGCTGGATGTTATAGTGGTTAAATTCCCTGTTTTTTGAGGAACCTCTACACTGATCTCCATAGTGGCTGCACTGTGCTGTGTTAGCAGTGTGTCATGGCCAAGCCACTTAGCCTATCTGTGCACTGCTAAGAGATGGTAATAGGAGCATCCTCTTTAGAACGTTTTCATTGTCAGGAGTGGTGAATGAATTTAAATGCCTGTCAAGCACCTAGAAGGATGCCCAACATACTCAGGCCAGAGCTTGTATGATTGTTCTCATCTCAATGATAATGACACTTAGAGAGAATAACTAGTCCCTTCATTAGACATATACCACATGCTGGGGATTTGGCAAACACCCCCCCCCTTATACCTCCTTTTGCTTTCCCATAACACTCTGTAAAGTAAGTACTGTTACCACTCCCATTTTATATGAAGAGATTGAGTCTTATAGGTGGTGATGTCTGTACCCAGCACAGGGCTATGGACATAGAGCCCATTCTCTTATTCATGCTGCCGTGTTGCTTTAGCACCACGGCACTTATTCTATCACCTTCAGTATGCTTTGGGGGCCACCTATCCCTCTCATGCCAGCCCCTGTCAGAGTTTCCTTTATCTGTATTTTCTCAGTAAATATTTGTTGACTAGCTATAAGAATGTTAACAAGTGAGTTAATGAATGGTCTGTATCCAAGAAGAGGCATGGATGCCAGAATCTCCTTCTTGCACAACAGAAATGGAAGTTTTGGGATGAATCCTCAGCTCAGGAACTCCGGATCTGTAGGATCTTTGGCTACCATGACAGAAAAGAATTTCAGCACACACCAGTCAGAGACATGGACAGAGGTTTTTGGGGGGAAAAGGAAAGAAATACACATTCAAGAGAGAATGCCAGCCACTGCAAGATGAGGAAGGACCTTTTTGGGAAGTTCAGGACTCTCTTCTTTTGGAGGACTTTTGTGAGGGGTGGGATCGAGGAAGTATGTGAGGATGATCTCAGTCCAGTAGTCCTCAAGGCAGTTTATGGGGGTCTGGTAGTCTGATCAGCTTTAGGGAGCATGATCTTGGTCCAGTAGTCCCCGAGGCAGTTTATGGAGGTCTGATAGTCTGGTCAGCATTAGGGTGAATGATCTCAGTCCAGTAGCCCCGAGGTACTTCCTGGTGATCTGGTGGTCTGGTCAACCTTAGGGTCCTCAGGTTGATTGAGGTCCTCATTAGCTGATTGACAGATAAGCTGGAGAGTGTCCTAAATTACAGTTTTTTAAAAAATATCATATTTGTCTTGCTATCAATGCATAGGGCAATTATACTTTCTATTAGTTAACCCTAAGATTAATGGATTTCCCAGGAATTTGAGAGAGTCAGCCCTGGGAAAGAGAACTGGTTTGTGGAATCTACTCTACAAACTGAAGCACTCCAGTTTTTTTATATTAATGTTATATTTTACTTTCCCTTCCTATCTCTTTTCTACCTACTTATTTCTTCTATCCTACATCAGAAGGAGCAGGCTTCCACCCTGGTGTTGGGGCTGTTCTCAAAGTCCTCTGCAGCAAACATCATTGAGGATTTGCTTCACAAACAAGGACCCTCCAAACTAGTGGCCATCTTTCACCTGATGCAAGCTGGGGGCACACTCTGGTTTGGCCCAAATAGGGTTAATCTTTTCCTCTGCCCAAGTCTGGTAAGTCCAGGTCCATACTCCTCCCAGAAATGCTTCTGAGAACCTACTGCCCCTGAACACCAGGCTTGGTAATATTCTTGGAGCTGATAGACTCAGCCCTTAGAGGGAGGCTTTTCTCAGCCCTCTGGAGAGAGAAAAAAAGCTTCTGAGGTCACAGGCAGCTAGAGATTATAAACAAAAAGCTAAAGAGGAGGAAGAAGCAGCTACTTCCCTGTGCAGTCTTAGCCCAGAGAGTATTTCTGATCAGAAGTCAGAAAAAGAAAGTCTCTGTGATTTATATGAAATTAATGGGAAACACATTCTCCCTTGCGATTTCTTTTGAAGGTCTTCTATGTATTGAGCAATTTATGTTAGCGATTTTTATATCATTGCTAAGAAAATAGAGCCATATTAAGATGGAATACATTATTTAGTTCCTTCATTTATTTATAAGTCAGTGTTGATAACCCTCTCTTTTGAAGCAGTCTGAAATAAAGGCTGCAAATTGGCAAATAAAATCCTAGCTTCAAATGGCACAGTGGCATTTGAAAACCCTGTGGTTTCCAATCCATGTTTGCTTTGGATACAATGAGAACTGGGAAAGCTTTGGAAAAGCCATCTGCTCAATTTTCAGCAGCTTGTATTTCTCATTTGGTCTGAAATTTTGACTTGGGAGAGAGAGAAAGGAGCACAATGGACAGTTCTTCTTTTGAACCTGCTCATCTTGGGTATCCCAGAGGTCAGTCTTTGCCATGCCCGAATCCTGGTTTCCTTGAAGCTCACTTGAGTCAGGACCAGGTGGCTTGTAGGGCAGTGAGTCAGCATTTCTTATTGCCTTCCCCTTCTCAGTGTGCCATTTCAGTCCCATACCCCTCACCATGCTCAGTTATCTAAGCACAATTTGCTGTCTCTGTTTTTCCTTCTCCAGTATACTTCATTATATTCATTTTCCAAAAGTTGAACTCTACTCTGGTCATTTTGATGAGGTAGCCTAGAAGGTGGAATATTAGGTAGAAGAAGGTATCGGGAGGATTCATAAAAATATAGTTTTAATATAGCCTTTTTTTTTCCTAAAAATCTGGAGAGTAAAGCCAACTCCACCCCTTGGAAGTTTTCTTTGTCTCTTTCACCGCCAAACTCCGGAAGAGCCCAGCCCCCACCTGAAGCCCACACCTGGAAAGAGGAGGAGCCAACTTTTCTGTGACCTGTCCTCACCTGAAGCCCACCTATCGCCCACCTGAAACCGGAGAGAGAGGGGCTGGAAAAGAGGACCCCGCCCTCTCTTATATCTCTCTGCACATCCACGTGTTCTCTCTCTTGCTCAGGGGACATGCCCTTGGACTTGGTCGGGTGACCCTTTCACTCCCCTTCCCTTTTTCCCTTCCTCCCAGTTTTCCTAAAATTTTAATAAAACCTGCCAGATGTTTTGACTGGTATGTGTTGAAATTCTTTTCTTCACAATGCCAAGGACCTAAGGATTTTGGGGTTCACCGTACCCCATTACAATTTCTCTACTAAAAAATCTCTGTAACCTCCTGATTACCTATGCAGCCAAGTCCAGAAACTGACCTAACATTCAAGGTTCCCAATCTAGCTTCATCCTAACTTTCTTGCCCTTTTTGTGTCTCTTCCTAAATGTTCCCTGAAGCAGCAGGATTGATTGTCCATCCACATTACTTTTTTGTTGTTGTTGTTTTATTGTACACTGGACCAACTACTTGCTTTCAGGATTGGTTGTCTTTGCCTGAGGACTTTCTCTGGTCTCTGGAGCCCCCTCTGTGGCTTACACCAAATATTAAAGAATTAATATCTAGCCAGGTGCAGTGGGGCATACTCCTGTAATCTCAGTACTTGGGAGGCTGAGATAGGAGAATTGCAGGTTCAAGGCCAGCCTCAGCAACTTAGTGAGCCCCTGAGTGTGGCTCTCACCAAGAAGGTAGCAGAGGCAGGAGTAGGTGATTCTGGGGATAGGATAGAACCAGGACTGATGTTCCAGTCCTGGTATCACCAGTATTATTTCCTGTAAGTTGTTAATTTCCCTAAAATGCCAAATTCAGAGAAAATGAATGCCAGTGACCTGAAGGTCATGGAATCTTGGGGAACAAGGGCATGGAGACAATCACTGGTAGTTTCCAGGATAACATTCTCTAATAAATATAGAGAACAGATCATTCTATTTTTGGAGCACAAAGCTTGCACTTAGGTGCTGATTTTTTTTAAAGCAAATCTAACTCACCTACATTCACTGAGTGCCCATTTGGTGGAAGAGAATTTTTGTGCTTGCTTTAGTGCTTGGAGATAATAGAGAAAAACAGAGTTCTACTTGGTTCAGTCCAGGACTGCATCATGAGCGCCCATACTCCGTCCCTGCAGATTATAACAATGAAGCAAGAAAATAAAACCAGTGTCTTTTTCCTTAAGATATTTAACTGAACATGTGGACATTTTCATCTCTCATACCTCCCTCAGGGTTCTGGCAGTAGGAATAACTCCTGGGGAGTCATGTTCAGGTAACTCAACTGGGGTGTGTTAAATATTGACCCTATTTATTATTAACACTTGCTTCTTGCCATATAATAATCACATTCAATTCTGCAAAGACCCTATAGGAAAGGTGTTACTGTTCCATTCTAGCTAGGAGGAAACTGAAGTCCAGACATACTTGACATTGCATGGAACATGGGAGTAGAGCTGAGCATGGTGAAGACCTGCTGGAGCGTCTAAAGATGCTCCTCTAAACCCTTGCCGAATATGTTCACTGCTCTACTCAAACATTAATCCACTAAGAACAGCACTGGATCCAAATGTGAGACCCTGAGTTGAATTCCACGAGTGATGTCCTCAACAGAAAGCCAATTTCAGAAGTCCATGGCTACCCACAGAGAGCACATGAAATCGAAAAGAAACATTGGAATTGGTAAGGCAGAAACCCCCAACACTGCCTCATCCTGGGGAATATAAATAACATCAGGAAAACAGTATCTTCTCTGTGCCTCTCCTTCTATTGCCTGGTGCTCTGCCTTGGATAAATAGTTTACTTTCCAACAAAGAGAACCAATTTTGATTTATACGCCATAGATTAAATATATAACACATACTTGCAAAATATGCTGATATAAATCCCAGCCATCCCAGGGGTGTTTATCATTTTATGCACATGGAGAAAGGGAAACAGAGGTTTAAGCCTTCTAAATCTATGTTTATTGGAAAGTGCTTTTGAATTACCTGCATTCAGGGCCCTGCAGGGAAGCAGGAATAGCTCTGAACACAAATGGCTAAGTTACTTTTAGAATTTTCCTGCCTCTACCTATTTCATCTGGTCTGTCATGTCTAGCTTCAATTTGCTCCAAACCTTCCTTTGCTTTCTTTCTAATCATCTTCAAGGGCCAGGTCAGATGCTACCCCTGTGTCACTTATGGAGCTTTAAAACTTCCTCATTCCTCCTCTTGATACCTTCTTCCTTTTCCTATATCCTGCATTCCCACCTAGCACTCACCAAGTAGACTCTGCTGTGAATTTGAGGTAACACAGCACTCAATAGTGCTCAAAGAAAGTAGCATTTCCATTTCCTGCTGGCTCATGCACAAGTCCTGGAAGTGCTTGGGACTCCTGTTTGCCTGTTGAGTTAGATCAGAATCATGTAGCAGGTAGAAGAGACAACAGACACTGTTCTCAGGCTTACTAGGTGGGAAACAGAGCATTGATCAATCAGATGTATGGAAATGAACAAAGACCATTCCAATGAAAATAAACAAAGGCTCCTTATTCAGGGCTTGCTACATCAAGGGAGTCAGCCATGGTCACTTAACTTATGGCAGATATTCAAAAGCAGGCATAGGAGTGGGAGAGCTTTATAGTGGAAAAAAGGGAAGGCCTTGGATGCTCACTAATTGGAGGCTATTAGTGGGGGTAGCTGTAGGTGGGCTAACTAGAAGCAAGGCATCCTATGTGTTGGTTAGGGGAATATATTTAGCTTTTGCTGGTTGGTCCTAAGTTGGAAGTGGGCCAAAAGTTAGAAAAGCTGTCGGTTTTTGATCAAGCCCTGCTTGTTTGGGGCCAGTCATCTTAGGGGTTAGTGTTTGACTTTTTGGACTGATTGCTAGGGATAGTGGTCTGACTTCTTTTAAGTCTGATGATATCATCTTCAAGATGATAACTTGACTTCCTGGGTTGGTTACTTTAGACAATGGGTTGGTTTCCTGGGGTATTGGCTTCAGTTTGTGGGTTGGAATTCTATTTTCATAGAACTGACCATTGTCCATTTGTATATTCAGTCTCCCAGGTCAGTACTTACCTAGCACCTGCTTTGTGCCAGTTCACAAGGATGGGTCAGATAGAGCCTTTTCTCTTAAGCAAACATCAACCCAGCCAAGGAGACTGAAGGCTTTTGAGCAGAACACAAATGACTCCAAGAAGTGGAGTGAGACCAGTCTGTAGTGTGGACAGTAACTGATCTAGAGCCCAGGAAGGCAACTGTCTTGTTGGCCTAGGGTAGGAGGAAAGAAAGAATCATAGCACTTTGCTGAGAAGGAGTTTTTATAGACTTTTGCTGCCGACTCCCTGTCACTCTGTTGTGAGTGCTGCTCTTCTCATTGTGATACAGCACTATAGGACAGGGGTTCTGGGACAGGATAGGGAAGAGTTGTGGGAGTTCCCATATTCATACTTTTACCCCAAACTTCCTTCCCTTTGAGTGGATCCCCATCACCTTTGCCTGCCCAGCATTCATTCATTCTCTTTTAAAAATAGCATCCCATTTTTCCCCCAGTCTGTGTAAAGTGAGAGAGATTGGCCGTCCTTTCTGGATTCATGGGTGGATGTGGAATCTACACCCAAACAATCTGCATTTCACACTCCTGGCCACAGTGATGGGTTCAGAAGTAGCATGTGGCACAAGGCAGCCCAACCAGAATGTATCCTAGCACATTTTCAGGAATGACTGGGTGTTATAGTTAGATATAAAATGTCCCCTAAAGAGCTTATTTATTTAATGTTTGGAGTTGATATAATTGAGTCCTGGGGGTTGTAATTCCAGAAGTGGATAAATCCATTGTAATGGATTTACCTGGGTGGTCCCCGGTAAGCCAGTAGGGTGTGGCTGCAGGAGGTGGTCCTTGGGCGTGTGGCCTTAGAGATTATATATCTGGTTCCTCCTCCCCTGACTGGCTGTCTTGCTTTTGGCCTCCATGATGTGAGGAGCACAGCCCATGTGCTTTTCCTTTTTCCACTTCCTACAGCCATGCCCTGAAATCTGTGGTCCCTGGCCTCACATTGACTGAACCTTAAGCTGTAAGAAAATAAATCTTCTTCCTTCTAAGTTATGTGATCAGTCTTTTAGATTATAGGTGCATGAATGCTGATGAATACAACTGGGCAAAGTGATTTTTCTTCATTGGGTTTACTAAACTGATAGGATACAAATGTAGAGCTACCGGCAACTACTACAAGAGGAAATTGTACTTGTATGTGTTGACTCAACACATGGAGTAATACAATCAAAAGATAGTGAAAGTAGTATTGAGTCTTGGTGACTTTGTTGGACCCCCTGGATGTATCCTTGCCTGAAAGCCCTGTCCTAGACTCTTTAGTTAAGACAAGCAATATTTGTCCTTTTCAGTTTAAAGCATTTTTTAATTGGTTTTTATAGCTTTCTACCACAAAAGTCCTTCCTTTGGGGGAAACAACAGTACAGCATTTTGTTTCCATCTCTTAAGGAGGCTATTCCTCCTCTGAAGATTTTACTAGTTTCTCTCTTCTCTTTTCTCTTTCTACAGGACTCACTGGTAGGCAGTGAGCTCCATGTCACTGAAGGAATGTGTGTGAGGATTTGATGCCTACTTGGTAAGAATATAGTGTGGGCATTAAACTCAACTTGGCTAAGGGGAGGATTTAATTAAACTCTAGCTTTTCTTTCCAATTAATCTAAGAATATATATATATACATATATTCTTCACATCTATATATGAAATCAATATATCCCATCTGTTAGGTAAGATAATATGAAAGCCAACATTTACTTTGTATCAAGTATTGTTCTGAACACTTCCATATATTAGCTTCTTTAACCTCATAGCCCTGAGAGGCAGGGGTTGCTGTTCCCTTCTGGCTGAGGTTTAACAACTTGTTTGAAGCTCTTCAGTTTGTATACAATTATGTGGATCTAACCTCTTAACTGCTGAGTTATGTCATTGTTTTATTATTATTATTGTTATTGTTATTATTATTATTAAATTTTAACCTAGACTCTGTATCTGTATAGACACTGGACCACACATGTCAGGAAGACAAAAAGGATCTGATTATCTGTTTATTTCTCCATCCATCCATCCATCCATCCATCCATCCTCCTTCCTCCTTCCTCCCTCTCCTACTACAGTTTTATAACCAATGGAAGTTAGCATTAGTGTGAGCATTCTACCATGAAATAATGGAGAATATTGCAAAGGTGGAAATGGAGAGATAGTGTGTTAGTCATATTTCCATCATTATAAAAAATACTGAGATAATTAACCTATATAGAGAAATGTTTTATTTCAGCTCATAGATTTGGAAGTTCTAGTCCAAGATCAGACAGGCATGTGGATGACTAAGATGGGGGATGTGTGAGCAAATTGCTCACCTCATGCCAGGAAGTAAAAGAGGATTAAGAGGCCAGGGTCCTACAATCCCATTCAAAGACATGTCTCACTAGTCCCTCTCACTAGGCCACTTCTAAAGGTTCCCCTTAGTAACACCAACCTGGGACCAAGCCTTTAAACACATGGGCCTTTGGGGAGCACTTATCCAAACCATAGCAGAAGGTGATCCCAGAAGTTGCTTGTAGAAACTCAGTCCCGAGTGGTGCTATTGGGAGGGATATTCAACATACGAACTATAGCATATAGGAAACTAATATGTGGGTCCCGGTAGGGAGCTGAACTGTTTGGGCCTTACCCTTTGGGCTTCAGTGGAATTGTGATATATATAGATCCCCTGAAGACTTTTTTCTGATCTAGGAAGAGCCAACTTTGGGAGAGAGGAAGGAATGATCTCTTTTGGTTGTTGGCTGTTTCCAAGCCCATCAAAGATCAGGGTCTACCCTGAGTGTGTGTTGTGGGATGCTTTGAGGGGTGCCTTAGCTCCAGTTAGAAAGAGACATTGGTTATTTATGGAAATTCCATTGTCAGGAAGCGAGTGTTTTTGCTTTCAAAGATAATGTTCTGTGCTCTCCTGGAGCAATTATGCTAATGGAATGAGAGACCTTTTCTGATGGATAAAGCCAACTCAGTGGTCAGAGCCAGAGGTTAGTTGATATTCTATCTCTTGGATGTGAAAGGAGATGATTTTACGCTAATGGTTAGAAAAGCAATAGACAGAAGAATGAATCTGATTTTGGAAGCTCATGTTTGCAGGAGAATCCAGGATCCTGGGACTATGCTTGGCTGTAAGTCCCCTGGAATGATAGGTGGAGGAAGTGGCCAGTTACAGTCTAAATGATTTCAGGCACATGGTAAGTATACACTTGTTGACTTGGATCAAAAGGGAGTCTTATGAGTCAACAAAAGGGATGTTTAAATGATAGTATCCTCCAAGGCAAAGCAATGGAAACTGAGATTATGAGCAAAGGCTCCTGCATAGGTGTTCTCTGTAAATGATGGTTCAGATGTTTCTGCTACTAGGAAGTTATAGCTGAGAGGAACCTAGAGAATATATGTTTAGCTCTGGGTAAATCTCATTCCCTCTCTGGCCTTTCATTCTCTTATCAGTAAATTGAAACAATAAGAGTACCTCTCTTATGGAGCTCTTACAAGAAGTGAATAAAATAATATGCTGAGTGCATTGTCTGGCATCTAGTACGTAGGCAACAGTGGCTCAGGTCCCCTCCTTTCAGTTGTGAGAATTTCAGCTATAACATTCTGGTTTCCCAGCCAAAGCTTGTATTCCAGAATACTTGGACAGAATCCCACTGGTGATTTTACCTTGTTCCTAGTGAAGTAAATCAAACTTAGCAGCCTTCAGTGAAACAGTCTTTGTGCCCATTTGGACCACTATTTCTGCTCTTTCTTGCTCAGTTCTCAACACATTTGTGACTCCTACCTATTAAATAGCATTTTTCTTCCTGTTCTCATATCTTTCTCCCCTAATTCCACTTTTCTCCCCTTGATATTTCAGAACACCATGAATCAGGCCACACACACATATATACAACACTTCTCAATGCCAAGATCCTTACATTCCCTCACAAAAGTGATGTGCGTAGTTCCCAGGAGTGAGGGAGATATGCACCCTTACTTAGTGGTCCTGTGTGAGCTGGCAGGCACAGGTGTTGGTGGCTATGAGGTAGACTTCAGGGGTCCAGAGACCCGGCTCCAAGAAAGATTCATTGGCTGTTCACTCTCACAGGTGGGCCTGGCGTACTGAATGAGGGCCTCAGGAACACCTTCTCCTATCCTCTGATCCCCAGAGGCCAGAAATTGTGCTGGGCTGGGCTTTCCGTGGTGGCACAGGCTCCATGTGCTGAGACAAAGCTCAAGCATGAGGAAAGGGCTGTGTTTAAGGGAGGAACTGGGGCCACTCTGTGTGCATGCACAATATCCCTGGAGGAACCCAGTCCATCCATGTCTAGGATAACCTGAGAAGACAGCTTAGAAGAGAAGGAATGGACTCATTGTTGACTGAGGGATAAGATTTTTACAGGCAAGCACGAGAGGAGAGGACATTCAAGAAAGGGAGCACAGATGGATCAATGAATGGAGCTGAATCATGCACGGAGCAATTGTGGAAAAAGGAGAGGAGAACATCTGAGTGTCCACCATGCACCAGGCATTGTGTGTAACAGATTTATGGAACTTGCTGAGATCTTACCATAGCCCTCGGAACAGGCATTTTATAGATAAGAATCTTGAAGCTCAGAGAGATGAACTTTTTGTCGGAGGCCACCCAGCCAGACAGCTGAGCCCTGACTTCTCCTACTACACTGGTCTACTTTGGGCTTGACACCATCTTCAACTTTTTCTCTGGTTTACACAGGGACATTTGGATCTCTGTCAGTGTGAACCATTCTCTAGAAGATGTCCCAGACCTGGGAGAGCCTGCAGCATATAAGTACCTCCTCCAATTATGCCAGCACATCTCTCTCTCATAAATTCTCCTCAGTGGAATGGAGCTATGTTTTCTTTGTTTGGATCTAAATTCTGCTGCTCTATTGATTACTATAATTTAGCCCTAATTGGACTTCTGCAAAGCACATGCACAGATGACAGCAAGCCTCCAGGCAGCAATAGCATCCATTATTAATATAACGGTGCTGGCCTTTACCCTGCTCTCTGCCTTCCCCTTGGGGAGCTCTGGAAAACAGACCTGCTGAGTAGTGTGCCTTCCTTATGAATTCGTCTCTTCAAGGTATTTATTTCCTCTTCATAGAGATGAGAAGTGCAAACCACACAACAACCAAACTATTTTTAATTGTTTCTCTACTGATCCAGGGAATGGTTTATTCCAGGTTGGGGGTGATGCTTAGACTTTTTCAAAATGAATGGACTGAACTTTGTGAACCACAGAGATACAAGTAAGTTTTGGACAGGCTCAGGAGCCTGCCAAGCTTCAGAAAATCTGGAGGGATAGAAACCCAGAACTTGTACCTTACCACTGAAGATAAGGGCCAAGGAAGAAGGATCACACTTTGCCAAACACTTGAGATACCCAAGCCATGGAAGGGCCATGTTATAAGGACCAAAATAGAATAGATTCTCATTATCAAGACAGTCCTGGGTAGCCTCGCCATATAACAAGAACTTGGAGATGAGTGAGGAGTTTCACAGCCCACTGAGGAGTGAAAATGTTAGCATAAGTATCTGGTTGACCACTATTAATGGTATGCTGGGATGGAAGCTCTGGTTAGTGGAGTCTGGGTGAACTGTGTGCCCTTTCAATGTGGAACTGAGCATTCACAGAATTTTTAGAATTGGGATAAGCTATACGATGGCCATGCTTAGCTACTCCACTTATAGATGGGGACAGTGAAGTCCAAATAAGCGAAAGAAGTTGCCCAGGGTCACACTTTCCAACCCTCTCATTGTCTGGCCTCCTGTCCTGTCCATGTGGAGACAATGAGGCAGCCACTATGGGACTGTATGAGCGTCTCAGACCCTGAGATGAGACAGGGACAGGGATAAGGACAGATAAGGGCTGGGTTTGGACTAAGTCCAGCACCTACCCAGAAGTTGATTTTTCTAAAGCCAAGTCACTCACTCACTGTTAACAGTGGCAGGCAGAAGCAGGAGTCTATGATGCACCACTAGCTATCTTGCATATCATTACTCAGTCATTCAACAAGTCGTAATTACTGGAATACTCTGACAGGCTTTTGGGAATGTAACTGCAGGTAAGGTAAGTTGGACAAAGTCCCTGCCATCCTGCAGCTTAATTACAGTGTGAAGACATGCACTAAAGGAATCAACAAACACATGGAAAATGGATTTAGATAGTTTAGGGGCTCGAAAGCAACTACAAAAAGAAAACATGAGGAGTGACTCCTCTAAACTCATGCTTTTGTTTGTTGAGAACAGTAACATTCCCATTCCCAATGCTGCCAACTGCCTTCTAAGGGGCTCACTGCAGAGGCCCATGTGTGGATCTAGTTCTGCAGTTTTCTCTTTGAAGAAATGATGGGTAAGGGATCAGATATGCCCTACAGAATTATTCCCTAACCATTCAGTCATGTAAGTTTCTCTCCCTCATCCCCTTTCTCATACTGCATGTCCTAGGCTTGCTTTTGCAGGTATACATAAACGATTCTTAGGTGCTCCTGCTTGTCCTTGGTGCTCTAGGGAGACCCTATTCATGATGATGAGACAGGGAAGGACACAGTGACATTGGCACACAGAGACCTGGGGGGGCAAGACCTTTGTCTCTTCAAAATGCTAAGAATAGCTATTCTCATGGACTTACCAGGGTGCTGTGAACTGTTCTGTGCCTACTGCAATGGGCAGCCTCATAAATTCCCATCTGTTCACATTTACCTGCTAGGAGATGTGAGGACCATCTTCCAAATGTACCTTACTGGGTCCCCAACTGCTGTAGCAGGATCTGGTGGAAGCTCACTTCCTTTATGTACTTTTCTCTTCTTCTGCCTCACTGTCCCCTTTCCTTCTGGGATGGATACCTTCCAGGTCCAAGTACAGGTGAGAGAATAGAAGCTCTCCTGGCCACCTATCTAGGGGCACTCGCAGGCAGTGGACTGCTTGCATTGCTCCTGTGCAATTAATGAAAGCCATACTCTTTAACTTCCTTAAATAGGACAGAAGCATGTGGGTGCTTTTCCACACAGTACTACAGTCATCAAATAACTGCATTGTTCATCTTGCTACTATATGAATGTAAGCCCTTGGAGGCCCAGGAGCTGGAGGCCCAGGAGAGCCAAGTGGCTTTAGCTGAGGCACAGTAGTCCTAGAGGGGAAGACAGAGCATTTGAGGTCATCTTATACACTTTCTTCTGTCTATTGAGAACTTCCTGCTACCTAGAGCATCCCTTGCTCCCTGGGCTTCCCCACCTCAAACGATTCCTCATCATCTCCAACCTCAATGTTCCAACCCTGCCCACCCCTGGCACTCCCAACATTATCCCTACTCATGTATCTCCTTCCTCTTAACACTGTCCTCACCTGCACCTCCCCCTTTTCCTGACATTTGTCTTTACCCCTCCATATCCTCTCAGCACCATCCTGGGGCCCAAGCTTCTCTGGAGGAATCCATCCATCCTAGGCCTGGGTTCCCTTATAAGGAAACCTCTTTTACCTTTTTTCTGTAAATTATTAAGAGTTTGATTCCCCTTCCTCCAACGTTTTCCTCTTAAGATTCCCAGCCAGGCAGTAGAGACAGGGTAGGAATGTTGCAATGGGGTAGGATTGAGGCCTCATGCTGGACTACCACTCTGGGGTTGGAGACAGCTGGAAATCTCCCTTAAGCTCTGGGCACCAGAGGAGTTAGGGCAGAGTGTAGAACATTTTTTATGGCTCTGGGTCAGGGAGAGGGAAGAAGGAGGAAGAGGAGGAGGAAGAGGAGGAGGAGGAGGAGGAGGAGGAGGAGGGAGAAGGGAGAGAGGGGAAAAGGAAGGAAAAGTAATGATGAGAAGAAGGAGAAGGAAGGAGGAGGGATCATAGATTATGGGAATACCATATGAAAAGGAATCTTATTTTAATGCTATTAGAAAACTACATCCAAAGGAATCTAAGAGGCAATCATATTTTAAAACTAGGACTTTTGATAAAGCAAGCCTTTTCCTTTGTAAACTTTTCTTTATAAATCTTTCCTTAGAAGAGCTTTTCTCTTGTTAAACACATTGTTCCAGAGGCAGGCTACAGGTTTTGCACCCAAGCTGCACCATCTCCTAGACCATTTCCAGCTCCACTACCTCCTAAAGTAAGGCTCTCTGTGTCTCCAACCAGTCTCATAAGAATTGTATCCAAGATTGAATGAGTTGGCCCAGATGAGATATTTAATCTGTTCCTGGCACATCCTTTCCCTGGCTGCCATGCTACCTGCCTGTCTAGAAACTCAACCTCAAAACCTTTTCTTTTCTTTTTATTGGTGCATTGTAATTATACATCATAGTGAGTTTGAAAATGACAGATACATATATGCACACAGCATTTGTTGTGTATTTCCCTCTGTTATCAGCAAGTATAGAAAATTTAACTTCTTCTTTCCCTATTTGTATCCTATGAATTTCATTCTCTTTGCCTTATTGCTCTAGCTAGAATTTCGAGTACTATGTTAAATAGTAGTAGTGATAGTGGACATACTTGTCTTGTTCCTGATTTTTCAGTTTTTTCCCATTCAGTATGATATAGGCTTTTAGTTTTTCATAAATTGCCATTATGATGTTGAGATAATTTCCTTCTGTGCCTAGTTTCCTCAGTGTGGTTTTTTTTTTTTTTTTTTAGCTTGAAAGGGTGCTGAATTTTGTTGAATGCTTTTTCTACAGCTATTGAGAGGATCCTGTGGGTTTTGTCATTCATTCTATTTATGTGATAAATTACATTTATTGACTTGTGTATGTTGAATCATCCTCGCATTTCTGAGATAAAACCTACTTGGTCATGGTGGACAATCTTTTTGATATGTTTTTGAATTCAAGTTGTATTTTATTAATAATTTTTTGTCTGTGTTCATTAAGAAAATTTGTCTGTAATTTTCTTTCTTTTTGGTATCTTTATTTGCCTTGGGTGTCAGTGTGATGCTGGCTTTGTAGAACAAATTAGGAAGTATCACATCTCTTTCTATTGCATGAAATAATTTGAGAAGCATAGAGCTTAGTTCTTCATTGGAGGCCTTACAGAATTCAGCTGATAATCCATTGAGACCTGGGCTTTTCTTTGTTGCAAGGCTTTTTATTGATGCTTCAATCTCATTGCTTGACATCCACCTGTTAAAGTCTTCGATGTCCTCTTGGTTCAATTTAGAAATGTTGTAGGAGTCTAGAAATTTCTACATTTCTTCTAGATTTTCCAATTTCTTGGAGTATAAACTTTAACAGTAGCTCCTGATGGTCATCTGGATTATCTGTAGTGATAACTCCCTTTTGTCTCTCTTATTTTAATTTTTTGTGGTATTGGGGATTGAACTCAGGGGCATTCTACCTCCAAGCTACAACCCCAGCTCTATCTTATTTTTAGTTTGAAACAAGGTCTTTCTAGGTTTCTGAGATTCTTCTACTTTCCGAGGCTGTCCTTGATCAAACCTATGATCCTCTTGCCCCAGCTTTCTAAATATTCAGATTACAGGCTTGTACAACCTCACCTGGATTTGCTTCCTATTTTATTAATTTGGGTGTTTTTCTTTTAGTTAAGTTAGCTAAGGAGTTTTCAGCCTTGTTTATCTTGTTAAAAAACACAACTTTTTGTATGATTGATTTTTTATACTTTTTAAAATTCTCTTGATTATTTCTGCTCTAATTTTAATTACTTTCTGCCTTCTATTGGACTTGATTAATTTTTTCCTGTTTTTCTAGGTCCTTGAGAAGCATCATTAGGTTGTTTATTTATAATCTTTCTGTATTTTTTAATGTGGGCACTCAGTGCTATAGATTTTCCCTTAAGATTGGTTTCAGAATATCCCAGAGATTTTGGTAGGTTGTATCTCCAGCTTCATTTGATTCCAAAAATATTTAAATTTATTCCCTTATTTCTTTCATGATTCAATCATCATTCAAAAGTGTGTTATTCAATTTCCAAGTTTTGATACAGCTCCTTAGTATCTTCTTGCTATTGTTTTCTAGTTTCAGCCCATTGTGATCTGAGATGATATTGTATCCATTTTTAAAAATTTACTGATACTTGATTTGTGGCCTATAATGTGGTCTGTTTGGGGGAAAGTTCTGTGAATGGCTTAAAGGAATGTGTATTCAGTTATTGTTGGGTGAAATATTCTGTAGATGTCTGTTAGGTCCATTTGGCTTATAGTATTACTTAGGTCTGAAGAGTCCTTACTGATCTTCTGCCTGGTTGATATAATGTTGATCATGGTGTATTGAAGTCTCCCAGAACTATCATATTTGGATCCGTCTATGTCTTAATATTCAATGTTTGTTTAATGTACATAGGGTCTCCAATATTTGAGGCATAAATGTTTGCTATTGCAATATCATCTAGTATTGTTCCCTTTGCGAATAGGAAGTGACCCTCTCTGTCTCTTCGGATAATCTTTGGTTTGAAGTCTGCTTTGTTGGATATGAGAGTAGCCACTCCTGCTTGTTTTCAGTTTCCATTTGCATGGAATATCTTTTTTATTATTATTTTATCTTTAGCTTGTGTATATCTTTGTCTAGAAGGTGAGTTTCTTGCAAGCAACATATAGTTGGATTCTGACTTTTAATCCATTTTGTCAGTCTATGTCTTTTAATTGAAGAATTGAGACTATTTACATTCCGTGTTACTGTAGAGAGGTATTTGTTGTTTCCTGACATTTTTAGTTTTGTCTGTTAGCTTTAATTTTTTTTATTTATTTGGTTATTTCTTTAATGGAAATAGTCTCTTCTCTGTGTTTGAGATATATTTTTTGTTTCTTCTTTGTATATTATTACTTTAAGTGGTTTCTGGAGTGCCAGCTTGGTGTTCATATATTGTTTTAGTTTTTATCATGGAAGATTCTTACTTCTCTGTCAAGTCTAAAGGATAGTGTGGCTGGATATAATAGTCTTGGTTGTACATTGTTTTCTTTCAGGTTTTGGAAAGTGTTATTTCATGCCGTCCCACCGTTTAGAATTTGGGTTGAGAAATTTGGTGTAATCTCTATTGGTTTGCCTAGTCTAAGTGTCATCTGACCTTTAGCTCTTACTGACTTTAGGATTCTCTTCTTGGCTTAAATTTTTGTCATTTTAATTAAAATGTGACATGCAGAGCATTTTCTTTGATCTTGTCTAATTGGGGCTCTGAATGTCTCTTGTACCTGAATGTTGATCTCACTTTTCAAATTTCAGAAGTTCTTTGATATTATTTCTTTGAAGAGATTTTTTTTATTCCCTTAGTTTGTATCTCTAGGCCTTCCTCAATTCCCATCAATCTGAGGTTCAGATGTTTTATGAAGTTCCAGATATCTTGAATGTTCTGCTCATGGTATCTTTTTATTTTTCTATTATTGACTGTAATTTCAATATTAAATGTACTGTCTTATCAAGTTGAGACTCTGGATTCCATGTGGTCTAGTCTGTTAGTGATATTTTCTATTGAATTTTTAGTTGATATATTGCACTATTGCATTCTTTATGTCATTCAAAATTTGTTTCTTTTTTTAAAGATCATAGCTCTTTGTTGACATGTTCTTTTATTTCCTTACTCTCTTTGAGTTCCTTCCTCAGATCTTTCTTTGCGTCATTTATCAGATTGCTAATCAAATTTCTGAGTTTAGCTTGTTTGTGCTTTTTCTCATGATCTCTAAGTTCTTTGTGTTTTAGTACTTTCTTTGGTACTATCTCCCTCTTAATTTCTCAGTGATAATTGTTGTAGCAGGGTGTGTTATCTCTTAGCTGGTTTAGGGCAATAGTTCATTAAGTTGCTGTGACTGGTATTCAACTTGGGATTCTCCTGTCTCAGCCTTCCAAGTACTGGGGTTTCAAGTATGTGGCACTGTGCTTAGTTTCCTCCAAACTCTTTCTTGATGGGCCCCTCAGGAAATTAGCCAAGTCACCTTTCTCTATGAGAGCTCTAGCATAGCTGAGATAGTCACCTGCCTTCTCCTGGGCATGTGGCAAGGACTGAAGTTTGTAAAATCACTTAATTCTTGACCTATAATAATATCTAGATGTAATCACCTCCTTTGGAAAGATGTGTGTGTGTGTGTGTGTGTGTGTGTGTGCACTTTCATATTTATTTTAAGAGATTTTCAAATTTCAAGCAACAATGGAATAAAAATAGCAGACCCACCATATTTGTAGGTATCTTCATAGTTCACCAAGCAAAATCACATACGTGATCTAGTTTGTTCCTTAAGTTTAGGGTGGACAGCTTAGGCAACGATTACCAACCTTATTTTGTGGATAAGGAAACTAAAGAAAAGAGAGATAAAGCAACTTGCCCAACTAAGGCCATCCAATAAGTTATTGATAACACTAAGAGTCAAACTCTTCCCTGGTTCTGGGTCCAGTGAATTTTATACCAGTCTCAGAAATTAAGTTTGATTCATGGGAATTATAAGTACTTCAAGAATTCTCATTCTCTCTAACTGTGTCTCATTCTCTCTAAATATTATCTCTAAATGTATAATTGTTGTTGTTGCTGGGAATTGAATACAGGGGTATTCAACCTATACCCCCAGCCCTATTTTATTTTTTATTTGGAAAAAGGTTCTTGCTAAGTTGATGCAAGCCTCACTGAGTTGCTGAGGCTGGCCTTGAACCCACTGTCCTCCTGTCTCAGCCTCCCAAGTACTAGGATTACAGGAATGCACCACCACACCTTACTTTCTAAAGGTGACTTTGGTACTGATGAATATACTCCCAGTCTAAACTCTTAAATAATATGCCCCAGTTCTTGAAATTTTGTTGACTTAAAACAACTATTGGAACAGACAACAAACACAAAAAGCCAACATATTCATGTGAATTTCAAGGAATACAAAAATCACAGATGTACTCCCTAAAAGAGTCTGCTCACCTTCTACTCCATAATGCAGCTTTATTCTACCTGTTCCTCTCTTTTATTTTCTCATGACAGTTTTTTTTCCAATAGGCTTCAATAATTTAAAATTCAAAAGGTTAATAAATACAGTGAAAATTCTCCCCATTCTCCAGTCATCAGTCCTATTTCTATACCAGGAAGCAGTCAATACCTCTTGTTTCAAATATCCTTGCAGAGGAAATATATTTACATGAAAATGGGTAACTAAACCCCCTTTTGTGTAACAAAGGTTGGCATACTACTATACTATTGTACTTTGTTCTTATGCTCACTATATCTTGGAGACCTTTCCCTGGCAGTACCTAATGGATGACTGCATTTCTCATGATGGTTATAGTATGCCTTGGTGATGAATGTTTGCACTGTGTTCCAATCTGCTGCTACTATAAACAATGATTCAATGAATAAATGTGTGCATTTGTCATTGTTCCTAGAAATGGGAATCCTGGGACACATGGTATATACATTTATCATTTTGAGAGAGAGATAGACAAATTGCCTTCCATAGAGGTGGTAGCAATTAGTCCCCATCGCCCTTGGATCAAGTCATTGGAATTATACAGCCACAGCTCAGCTCCTGTGAGATCAAGAAAATGGTGAACAACTCTTACTGATATCCCTGGTTACTTTCATGATGCTGAATTCTGATCTTGCCTTCAGCACCTTGTGGCACTGCTTGTTGCTTCTTTCTACTCAGTTATCCTAGTTCTCTAGCAGATACTTTCTGTTCTTTTGTAGTTTATCTTCCTATTTTCAGCTGTTAAATGATGATTTGCAACTTTGGCAACGTGTGTAATGCCTGGCACCATATACTAGGTGCTCATACATGCTAAAATATAAACATAACACACAATTTCTCCTTATTTTAAAATCAGAAATATGAAAATCTGAAGAATCAGAGAGCCTTCCCTTAATCACTAGTTCCTTTAGATTGATGTCGAGTATCCCCCAGTGGTCCATAGGCTAAAGGCTTGGTCCCCAGAGTGGTGCTCTTGGGAGGTGGCGTAACTTTTAGGAGGTGAGGCCTAGCAGAAGGTCCTAGGTCATTGGAGGCATGCTCTTGGAAGGTAGCCAATGTGTGGTATCTTATTAGTTATCGAATTCTTGAGAGAGGGCTGCTATAAAAGGAACAAGTGTGGTCCCACCTGTTCTCTTTCTCTCTGTGCCAGTTCAAGATGTGACTGTTTTCTTCCTTTGCACATTTTCTACCTTCCATCACCTATTATGGGCCCCAAGCCAGAGCCAGAGCCAGAACCTGATACATCATACTGTTTGGACTCTGGACCTCCAAAATATGAGCTAAATAAACCTCTCTTTACTTTCTAAATTGACGGTGTCAGGTATTTCATTGTA
This sequence comes from Graphiurus murinus, assembly GCA_004027655.1. Classification (NCBI taxonomy): domain Eukaryota; kingdom Metazoa; phylum Chordata; class Mammalia; order Rodentia; family Gliridae; genus Graphiurus; species Graphiurus murinus. The sequence goes on from PVLC010002776.1 coordinate 30,257, forward strand.
GCAATGAAAGGCTGACTAATAAGGTAGGTGAGTTCACAATGATGCAAGATGAACTTCAGTTCAGAAGGAACATCTTCTGAATCTGCATTATACATCTGACCCTGCAGGAGACACTTTCCCTCTTACTATCTCCATTGAGTCCATTGGCAGCTCCTTCAGAATGAGACTTATCAATGAAAATCATTTGCATTTAATAACTTCTAACAGCACTACATAAATACTTGAAAAATATGAAGAAATGTTTACAGTAGCTGCATCTCATAAGGGAGATTTACAGGACTATTAAAAATTATTAGACTTCCTCCACGACAGAGCAGCTTTCACAAGCAGCACTGCATGACTTTATATCCAGGCTCTACAGAATGTTTATTTTCATGTTTTCAAAATACCGTATTTCTCCCACCATTAAATTTTATCACAGCAGCGTTGTTTTAAAGCACCAATTTCCCCAACTCTTCTGAGCTTATAATTCAGCTTCAAAATATGTTGCTTTGGAAACCCTCTGGAGACCATACAGGTCCAGGGCATGGCTGCAGGGGCAGTGCTGAATAATGCACGAGGCTTCTGAGGATTGCAGGGATATAAATGTGTATGTTAGGGCCACGGGCCTGCTGGTTGATCATTGGCTGGGACTTCCTGGCAGAGGTTGAATGTTCTGACTGTATGCATGAGAGCAAGAAAGGAGCAGTAGGGAACAAAGATTTCAATGAATTCCTGATATTGTTTTGGTTGTGAAGACATAGGACTGTTTGTCTTTATCCCTTCCATGAAATATGCACTACCAACATGTACAGAGTATGAACCTGAATCTTTCTAAGTATTAACTAGGCCTATTGCCCATATCCCCTAGCATACCCCAGCATTTTCAAGAGCAAGTTATGCTCCTTTTTCCTTCAGAAATTGACCTCATGACAGAAACCAAGGCTCTTGAAAAGAATATCCATCCTCCTGCAGAATTCCAACCCAAATGCCACTCCCCTAGCTGTTTAAAAGTGACTCTCCATTGGGGTGTTCCCCTTCTTGGATCTCTGGGCAGGTCTAATGCTCTATCTTTTGATTCCCAGTCACTTCAAATACCTCTCAGGCACAGCCTCCCTGTCTAGAAGGTGAGATGGAATCAGGTGTCCACAGAGCCCAGGCTAGTGTGAGGCGAACAGACATGTAGACCCATAAGTGGCTGGATGAGCCAGGGCACCATGTTTGATCCAATCCTCCCTGTCACCATGAGGGAATGTGGTCTCACAGTGGCCAAATTTTCTGATTTTTCAAGTGAAAACAAAAATCAGGATTTCTGTATGAAATTGTCTGATGTTTTAAAAATGTTGCCCCAATTTTAAAGTCATGCAGTTCAAAAAAATATGTAAAGCTGGTTACCAGTCTTCATTAGACACTTAAGGTCATTTACCTCACTTCCTCTTCCCCTAGTCACTTTAATGTTCCCAGAGTCGTTTTGCTAATAGGCTCATGGAGCTCCCCAAAGACCAGTTGAGACAAAGTCAGTGTTATAGGAGTCCAGATAGGAGGCTGAACCAGCAGTGTGAAGGAGATGGAAATGGATGTCAGGTTCTGTGCTTCTGTGGACTCTACAAAGTCCCACCACCTCACTTGCCCCATGATAGTTCTCTCTCTATCATTCCCTTGCTCAATTTTAATTATACTATTTAGGAGCTCTTTCTGTTGAGGAGAACGAGTTATAAAGGGAAGGAAGGTTGGGGAAATCCCTGTCTTCCATACACTAGAAGAGCCACTGGACTGGGGTCTTAGGACCAGGAATCCAGGTGATTAGAGTCTCATGTGGGCTTCATTTCCTGCTTTTCTTAATGAGAAAAGAACAATTGATTGCCAAGCCCAGTGCCAGCCACAACACAGTAGCTCCTAGAAACCTCAATTACATATATCTGAGCTATGTTGCTTTTCTTCTCTGTCCCCAGATCTGGGGAGAACACTTGGATACCCAGGCAATCATCAGCATCCAGCTTCTTTCATTAATTAAGCCCCTTAGTGGGGCAGGACGTCAATTATAATTCACACAGCCTCATCAGAGCCTGACCTCTCGATGATAAATCAAGATGACAAAAATGGTTGATTCAGAGTAATCCTAGTTAAACCAGATACATTTTCTACATCTCCCACTGGTTTCATTTACAGAGGAAGAGAATGAATATGACTGGAATGGCTGAGGAGGAATTCAGTTCCAGAGAAGCCTACACAGAGAGAGGTGCTAAGAAAGAATTCTGCCTGGAGATACAATGAAGCTATATCAGAGACCCCTCAGCTGTCATCTCCATAGATCAGCCCCCTTTGGGACCACTTAGCAAAGCCTACATATCACTGCAGTATAGTGCTCACCCCCTCAACATCAATGCCCTGAAGGACTAGGAGTGGGAGGAGTGTAGCTGGGGACAAGAGGTAGAAGAGTTTGAAAAATGCTTCTCCAGAAATGGGCCAGAGCTCCCTTTGGCTCCCAGTCTTTCCTTGAGAGAGGAGATCCTGATTCTATGTGTAAGAATTCTGGACCAACAATTCTAGCTCTGGAATGGAGTTGAAGGTAAAGAGAGAGAAATTCTACAGGGTCAAGGCCTCCTCTTGTGAGCACAAGGCTGCCTTAGACCTATAGATCTATTCTCTGAGCAACCAGAGTTACTAGTTCACAGCACAGATTTGCCCTGTCTCTCCCCATGATGTCAAGGTGCCCTCCAGACCATAGCATAGCACACTTCTGACAATACCTCCAACCACTTCCCCATCTGCTTCAACCCCATGGGATAATGTGTGTGTGTGTGTGTGTGTGTGTGTGTGTGTGTGTGTGTGTCTGTCTGTCTGTCTGTCTCTATGTGTGTATGCGTGTGTGTGTGTGTGTGTGTGTGTGTGTCTGTCTGTCTGTCTCTGTGTGTGTATGCGTGTGTATGTGTGTGTGTATGTGTGTGTGCACATGTGTGCTTTCAGATATGCTAAACTTGCTTTTCGATCAGGACTCATTGCTCTCCATATTCATGCTGACTTGTATTGATTCAAATCTATGTTCAGATGTCCCCTCTTCAAAGATGTTTTTCCTAATTATGTCCAACAAGTTCTCAGGCACATTGCACTGTTTGGTTATCTCCTATACAGTCTTATTCCAGCCCCAAATTCCAGTTTAAGTTTTTGTTTGTCTACCTTCTCCATCACAGCAGAAACCTTACATGCTTGATATGTAAAAAACTCACTGTCTGGTTCAATATCTGACACTTAGTGGACACTAAAATGTAGCTGCTGAATAGTAATGTGAATGGCTGCCTGGAGTATAAAGCCTCAGACAGTGAATCCCTTAACCTAAGTTAAGGTTAGAAATGTCTTCTAGCTGGGCATGGAGGCTCATACTTGTAATTTCAGTACTTGGGAGGCTGAAACGGGGGAATTGCAGGCTCAAGGACAGCCTCAGAAAGTAGTGAGACTCTCATCATCATCCTAGAAAGACCCTGTTTCAAAAAAAAAAAAATGGGCCTGGGGGTGTAGCATGGAGGTAGAATGCTCCAGGATTCAATCCCCAGTTTAAACAAACAAAACAAAAAAAAAAAAAAAAGAAAAGAAAATGTTTAATGTTTTTTTCTGCAAGTAGAAATTTGGCTCCTACACTTTGTTTGATACTCCTTCACCCAGCAAGGATGAACTCCTCTTTCTGTCTTAGGATGTGCTCAAATGCTATATCCTTTGGTGCAGTCTTCCCTAATTTCTTTGCTGGTTTCCTAAGACTTGCTCTCTAGTCCTTCAGTAGTGTCTTGCACTATAGCACTTCTTGCACTGTGCAGTGAGCTGTGTATTGACCTTAGCTTTCATGCCTCTCCCATTCATCTAACTCAGTCCTGACTCTCCAGTACAGGGTCAGGTGGTCAGGATGAGTTTGGGGAGTCCAGTGCTGGAGTTGGCTATGAAAGGGCCTAGGAACATCCATTCCCTATTTGGGGGGGGGGTATACTGGGGATTGAACCAAGGGGATACTCTACCTCCAAGCCACACCTCCAACCCTATTTTATCTTTTTTTGTTGTTTTGTAATAGGGTCTCACTAAGTTGCTGAAGGTCTCACTAAGTTACCGAGACTGGCCTCCTGGCTCAGCCTCCCAAATACTGAGATTACAGGTGTGTGCCACCATGTCTGGCCCATTCTCCACTTGAGGGTAAGTACAGGAGCCTTGAGAAAGTGAAGCAGGACACAAAGGGCTAGGGACATTTTTTGAAACTGGCCGACTTAGGAGATCTCCCATTTCATCTTCTGGTTTGTTTTTTTTATATCACAACTCAGTCTTGTCCCTGATTTCAGGGCATGTTTTCAAAAGACAGAGCGTTACTTTTGCCAAGACCTTTTCTTCCGTTGAACATTTATTGTCCTTTGCTCTACTTTTGCAATTCAACTGCCTTATCAGAAGCTTTTTGAGTAGAGCTCTTGGGAGATGAAAATGCCTGGTGGTGGCAGGGGACACTTTATGGAAATGGTCTTAAAAGTGGAAACCTTGGGCATATACTTAGTGGGCATTTCTGGCAGGAATTGTGGGTAGGGGCTTATAGGAAGACTTGGAATACAGTGAGGAATGGTCACATAGGGGAGAGATGTGCCAGAAATTTTTGCCAGTCTCAAAGGTGACAGGTTGCAATGATATCCTTCAAAGAACTTTCAGAGCCCTATATCTTGACCTTCTGCTAATCCTACCACCTGGTCTCTGGAGCTCTGGATACTGTTTACAGACAAAGTCAAATAAAAATGCACACAGGATGCCTTCCTCTGCTTATTATTTTAACATGAAATTTGGTAAGACTTGTGTATACGGATTATCTTTCTCTCATAACAGTACTGGAAAGACAAAAAATATGCTTTGACACTACATAGCCAAAGTTACATTAGCAGAAAGAATTACCAATAACTCAGAATAAAGGCTCTGAAATTTTACCCTACTTGAATGATAAAAAGTTAGCTTGCCACTATTCTGTGGATATTTGCAGAGGTCATAAGATTTCTGGGTCAGAAACAAAAACTTTAATATAGCAATAGCAGTAGTGTTTCAGGGCCTCTGAACCAAACCTTCCAACCTGGTTTTTTTTTTTTTTTTGGTCCAATGGATGGAACCCAGGGGCATCCTACCTCCAAGCTACATCCCCAGCCCTATATATATATATATATTTTGAAATAGGGTCTCACTAAGCTGCGGAGGGCCTCACTAGTTGCTGAGATTAGCTGTTAACCTGTGATCCTCCTATCTCGGCCCCCCAATTATTGGGCTTACAAGCATGCACCACTGTGCTCAGATAGCCTGATTTTTTTTTGAAACAAGGTCTAAGTTACTGACGCTAGCTTAAACCTGTGATCCTCCTGTCTCAGTCTCCCAAGTACTGGGATTACAGGTGTGTACCATAACCTCCAGCTGATTCAGTGTTTTGATTGGGAGCTAACATCCAATTTTGCACTTAACTCTGTTTCTAGTTGTATCACTGGAAGCTTACAAAATTATTTGGTTCACCTCCAAGATTGTGAGAATGAGGAGAATGAGAATAAGAGAGTGAATCCCCTGCTGAGGGTTGTTGTGATTATTCTCTTAGGATTTATTTCTCTGTTTTTCCAAAAGGAGAGAGGGAGAGAAGGAGGAAGGAGAGAGAGACACTGACTCTCATGTAGCACCTGGATCAAAGGTGAACTTTTTTTTTTTTTTATAGTAGCAGCATCTGAATCAAACATAAAGGTAGGACTCAGCAAAGCATGAGAGTGAATATAGTTTGATTCTCAGCATGATCATTCTAAGGCATCCAGAGGCCCCTGCAGGAGACTGATGCTTCTTCTTTCTTGGAAATCATTAAGTCCAGGACTGAGCCTGTTAAAAAGGAAAAGGAACATTTGGAGTTTCCTATTCTAAATTCCAGACTTGATAGCCTCTGTGGTCAATTTTTCTCCAGAAACCATTTACTGAGTTTCCCAGCACTCTGCCCCAGGCTGGCCCTAATACTTATGATCCCTGCTTTTAGGGGCTAGGCACATTCTTCCATGTGAGACATTGAATAGCACTTACCAAGGGGCATTGGCCCCAGCACAGAATGATGAGTTAGAAGCAATGCCCCTGAGTGGCACTGGTGAGACAAAGGAGCTTCTTATTGTCATGCTCAGCTTGATGCTGGGTGGGGGGTTCCTGTGCAGTGGTAAGCAGCGTGCATTTCTATTCTCTTGTAAGCTGTGTAGCATGCCCAACAGAGCTACATATTGTGTCAAACTGCTTTATAATGATCTGAATAACAAACAGCTGGGGTATTTCCAGTAGTGCCAAGTGGGCTGTGAAGTGGAAACAGGGAGGCTGATACTGAGCATGACAGCTTTGTCACCTTCCTACTTCCAAGACACTGAGGGGTTTGGGAAATGGATGAACGCCTTTAATTGCCTTGCCTGTGGGCCAAATGTTGTTAGTGAGAAATAAGTTCCTCAAATTTGGCATTTTGGAGCTGTATTTTGCTATCAGTTATGATGTGGGCTTGAGTCCGGAGAGGAGAGGTGGGGAAGAACCGGCAGTACACAGGCACAGGACATGGTCTTGGTTGCCAGCTGGATACAGGTATAATCCTTCAGCCAGGCAGCAGCATGGAGGCAGGGTTGGCAGTTTTAGTTTGAAGATTTTCTGAGTTTATATACAAATAATTTTTTATTTAAGTGCTACAATACTGAGGTCTAGGTAGACATTCTAATAAAATTAATTCAACTCACAGCTTTCTACTTTGATACCCTCCTCACTTAATAGATGGGGGATGGGACATACTCCACTTGGTTATAGGCAGAACTGTGGCCTCAAACATCAACCTATGAAAAATAGACATCTACCCAGTTGCTGGAACTGATGGTCTCAAGAGTAATATAACATATTTGGGCACCTGCTTTAGGCGCTCAAGCTATAGTGGGAAATAAGATGGAAACATTAATGTTGTCACAGTTTCTCTAGAAATGGTAGGGTGATTTAGTTCCTGAGGGACAAGATGAGGCATTGTTTTGAGACTGACCCACAAGGTGCCCTCTATGAATGAGCCAACAGTGATTCCCTTGAGGACTAAAATGTACAAAGACCCCAAACATCATGAATTTGAGGGACATTTTCCAGGACAAAGAGAATTTGGACAGGCAATGAGAAGAATACCTCACCCAGAGATAGTGTTTAGAAATTAGGAAGCAGTGTTTTCTTCGCACATTATTGTGTTTGCATGGTTAATGCTGTTCTTCACTCTTTTCTGTTTCCCATCAAGAGTGATGTCCCTCATCAAGGGAGTATAAGAGGAGAGATATTCATAAAGATATTTAATTTTACAGTGCAAGGAAACAAATATTATTTACTAGTATGATTAGGACAAGAGATAAAACATATCAGATGTGTTCTGAGCATTTTATTGCTGTGTATATTGTCTTTCTAAACATCTTAAAATTAAGCCATGAAACAGCATTCACATTCTCCCAATTACCACCAGGATTAGTTTTCCTGGGAAGGTGAGAGGAGTGATGAGCTGCCACAGCTGGATCATATGCACTTTATTCATTAGGCTGTAATAAGAATTTTATCATTTTCCATAAAGGTGCCATTTCAGACCTCACCAACAAATGAGCCAAGGCTCCAACAGGTGTGAAATTTTGCATTAGCATATGCATGAGGGAGCAGAATCACACCTCAAATGTTTAAGAGAAAACTTTTTAATAACAACATAAAAGTAAAGCAGGTGTTAAATTACTTTAGGATTTGTGCTGTTATCCAGGCCCAAATGTAGATGCTCCCAAATGACTGTGATATTACTGTCACAGGGAACTGAGTGACCCAGTCCTGCTAAATCCAGTTAGACACACTCTGAGGCTAGAGTGATGGAGGACAATAGATAAATGGGAAAGAAAGATCCTCTTCTTGAGGAATGAAGCTGATAGTCATGCCTTTGACCTCTCAGTCTGCAATATCTGGTCGTACCAAGAGAAGGACAGTGAGTTCCTACAAGGATGTTTTGTATCAGACATATTTTGATTTTGTATGGCATCCATACTCTCTTCTGGTAAAAGCATCCCTAGGCCCCTTTCAGAACTTACTTCCATTTTTCTGTTTACACTCTGACTGAGATTGTTTACCAGGGCACTCTGCCAGCCTCACTGCATTAGTTAAAGGACAGTATGACAAAAAATAGCCAAGTTGATTTTTCCCTTAGGACTTTGGCTCTCTAGGGACATGAGTCAAGGATGGATAGAATGGTTAGCATTGGTAATTTGCCTATTAACTCTAATGGCCTGAGTCCCTGGAATAGCCCTTGTTCTTGTTTCTTATGTTTCTGCTTGTCCAGATTTTCCTTTGATTTGATGAGTTCTATAATGTCTTTCCATTAAATTCCACTTTTGCTTGTTAGCAAGAGTTGACTTCTGTTGCTTGCAATTAAAGAACCTTGACTGATATAAAAGAAACAATAGCAACAACAAGATGCAGATGTTGTTTATTGACTGCTAAAAGCTTTGCAGATGTTACCTCATCTAATGTTCACAATGATGATCTAAAGTATATATTATTATCATGTCTTATACCTTGGGGTATTCAGAGTCATAAGAAGCCTATGTCAATGGCTCTTTGAAAGTCTGGTTTGTGCTCCCCTTGAAACTCTCTGTATTAGTCAGGGTTCTCCATAGAAGCAGAACCGGTGAGAGACAAAGAGAAAGAGAGGAGAAAGAGGGCGAGGGGAGATTTTTTATGTGATTTATAAAGGCTGAGAAGTCCCATAATATGCCATGTGCACACTAGAGAATCAAGAAAGGTGGTGGTGTAATTCAGCCTGAATCTGAAGGTCTGAGAATCCTTGGTCACTGATGTAAGTCCTAGGATCCAAAGGCCCAAAAACTTGGAGCTCTGATATCTAAGGGGAGGTTTCATCATGAGATGAAACCTAGCTGAAGAAGAGACAGGGAATTCACCCTTCCTCTATTTTTTGTTCTATCTGGGCTCTCAATGGATTGGATGATGCCTGCCTACATTGGTAAGAGTGGATCTTCTTTACTCAGTCCTCTGATTTAAATGCTAATATCTTCTGTAAACTCCCTCACAGATGCAACAAGAAATGATATTTTACCAGAGGTCTGGGCATCCCTTAATCCAGTCACATTAACACATAACCACCATACCCTCTATTTGGAGCCTCTAACTGGTCCTACTCAGTTTTATCTGAAAGGATTAATATTTTGCTCAAATACTCAGATTCAGGACAAAAAAAAAAAAAGCTTACAGATTATCATCACTAATGGCATCAGATGAACCTAGAAGTTTAGAAAGGATTCTGATCTTATTTCAACTCCCTCTGGAGAGAAATATTTGACTTTATTCTGAATCAAATGTTCATGTAACTCAAGAAATATCTAATGGAGAGAAACAAATTCTCAGAGGGAGTGGTCAGAGAGCTGGCTTTAGAAAGCCAAAATGCCTGTCAGTGGTGAATGAGCAGAAACAGTGTCTAGGGTAGAATGAAACCAAGAGGTGGGCTGTCTCTAGAGGAAAGAACCCTCGAAAAACAGGTCAACCCAATGATGGAGCTGTGGTCCCACAGGATGTCTTCCAGAACTGGCCTAAGGCTACTCATGGGTGAAACTGGCCCAGTTATCTAAGCCCCAGCTTGGGATTGGCCCAGTTCAGAGGTTGCAAACACTAATGTCTACAGAAGCCAACTTGCAATGTGCAGAGAGAAAGAGGTCAAGATGTAATATAGAAGGGAACATGAGGTCTGTGAAGAGTGACTGTCCGTTTTAAGGAGGTGCTCTGGAGTCACTGTGGGAATTTCAAGTTCTTAGCTGTGGATAAAGTTTATTTGAGGGCAAAGGATCCTGCCAGTTAAAATGAGGAGAGGAACATTGTATTTGCCGGATTTTCTCTAAAATATTTGGAAGGATGCCTTGATATATGCTTGTTAGGAGGAGAACCATTCCATTTTCCTCCTACCTTCCACCTAATTGCTTTGGTAGCCAACAGTTACACATTGGGTATTTCATTTAAATCCAAATTTACCCTTTCTTTTTGTGTATTACATTATCTTAGCTTAGATTAGCTAACAGGAAAATAAGAGCAAGGCCCGCCCCATGAGATTGGAACATGGGGTGGTTACTGGGGCACTATGAGGGTAGAATGGCTTCCCTGTTTAAGGATCTGCCCTTGACATAGCATGTTCAATTTATCCATGAGATAGCTGTAGTTCAAGATGGTCAACAAGAGGCACGGGTCAATTAAGAGACACCTGGGATCTCACCAGCAATTCTGGCTCCTCAGGTGAGCCTGGGGATATCTTTTTCATGAGATAAAGCATATGCAGGCCAAAACCTGCCAGATGATCTCAGAGCCAGCTCATAACCCCAGAAGATGACACTAAATTTCAGTTTCAGAGTCACTGACAGTATATTTACATCCTTGCCAAAAAGTATTCAAATAGTCCCAATTATTTTGGCCAGGCTATATTAAATAAGAGATTCTGATCTAATAGTTGGTCTATGTAAATTGCTTTAGGAATTACTTCATTTGAATAATATTTGCATTCATATTTAAATTCTTGCTTTAGTCTGTTTGGTATTGCTATAATAGTATATCACAGACAAGAATTTATTTGAAAAGAAATTTATTTTTTACAGTTGCAGAGGCTGAGAAGTCTAAGGTCAAGTGGTCCAAATCTCATAAGGGTCTTTTTGTTGTGTCATCTCATTGTGAAAGATATAAGGGCAAGAGGGAATACTATGTATGCATACACATTCATGCACACAAAGTGGGAAGGAATTGAATTCGTCCTTTTATCAGGAGCCCACTCCCATGGCCACTGATTAACCATTCATGAGAGCAGAGTCCCCATTACCTTCTTAAAGGTCTCACCTCTCACTTCTGTTGCACTGGGGATGAAGTTTTCCACACATGCACTTTGGGAGACCATTCAAAGCATAACAATCCTCAGCTATCTGAAGAAGAAATGGTGATTAGATACAGCCTGGGCTCTCCTTACTTTTCTCATCACTGAGGAAAGTTTTTGTGAGTGGCCTAAGACCAAGGGTGCTGAATGGGATTTCATGGTAAAAACGGTTAGTCAACGTGTTTCTATGCCTAACTGCTCAGTTACAGGAAGGCAAACACTGAGCTCCTAGAAGTCTGTCCTCTGAAACTTCCACCAAATTGCTAAGACTCCAGTGGAGACATGTATGTGTGTATATGGGTGGGTATTTCAATGCTTTCCAAAGCCAGGTGGCATCATTCAGGGCTAAAACAGGCCAGGGTCTGTTAGGGTTGCTATAATGAAGTATCATTGAGTGGGTGGCTTGTAGACAAGACATTTATTTCTCACGGTTCTAGAGGCTGAAAGTTTAAGATCAGGGTGCAAGCATGGTCAGGTTCTGGTGAAGGCCCTCTTTTGAATTGCAGACTCAACTTCTTGTATCCTCACATGGCAGAAAGATATTAAGAGAGATCTCTGGGGTTCCTTTTTTAAGGACACTAATTCATCCCCGAAGTCTCATATCTTCATGACCTTATTATATTCCAAAGGCCCCACCTTCTGATACCATCACTTTAGGGTTTAGGACTTCATCATGTGAGTTTTAGGAAGACCTAAACCTTGAGTCCATTGCATGTAGGGAAGTTTGGGGTACCTAGGAGGAAAGGGCAGCTGATTCGTTAACATGCACTTTAGGGGGCTGTGTGTGAGAGTTTGTCACACTGTCAGACACATTTTATAGCTTTCTAAATGGTAAGACTTTCTTGAACTTTTATGTAAGTATGGGAAGACAATCATTTTAAGTTCTTAAGGCTCAGCTTCAAATGACAAGCTTGGGCTGTAAACTGAGAGGAAAACCAGCACATATCTGCCCTGCTAATGGCTGAGACTTAATGCTGCAGAATAGTGTTTATGCGGAGTGCTGAGGGTGAAATTGGCAATGTAATGTAAGAACAGGGCTCTTCTCCATGGAATTTCTGCAGAAGCCCATTTACTTAAGGTAAAGATAGGAGGAAAATATGAAAACAGTTGTTTTCATATCTGATTAAGTAAGGTCTCCAATTAAACCAAAAGTGAGGCTTTAAGCAGAACAATTTTTCTTAATTACAAAAGCAGTTCAATGTAGAGAAAAAAGACTATAAGAAAAAACAAAATGGGGGAAAACCCAACTCATTTTTAAAGTCAGACTATTACAACTAATGTTTCAGTTTCTGTGTGATTGTGATTGTGTACAGATACACAAAAACGATAGTTTCCTGTACATCTCTGGATATGGCTTACTCCTCTCAGCAATATAAAATTCCACACCATGATGTATTTATGGCTAAATAGTATTCCATGTTTTGCAAAGAAATTGGACTTTCCCCTCTTGTTGGAAAATTTGGTTATTTTCGGTATCCCTAAGCATACTCCCTTGCACATTTCTGATAATTTCTTTATAAAAAATTCCTAGAAGGGAATTGCTGGGGCAAAAGGATGTAGCCCCATTTACACTGGTCACTGCTCTGCATACTGTCTCTGGATTATCTTCTCCATTCCCATGGCCTCACATGTCCTCTCTATGCTAGCCAATAACTTCTAAATGTCTCCATAGCTGGACCTGTAGATTCTGGTTCCTAGAGCCAATAATTGCCATTGGACATGGCCTCTCAGCCACCTTACAGTGGACATGCTGAAAGCAGGATCCAAAACCTCCTCTCTAACTCACCATCCTGGATAACCACCATTTGCCAGGAGGTCAGGACAAAAAGCTTATCAGTGTCTTCCTCCCCTCACTCCCACATCCAATAAATCACCAAATTCTGAGAAGGTATTCTCCTTTTGAATCCTAAGAGTCAAGATGCTTCTTTAATCTTCCCATATGTTTTTATTTTGTCTGATACCATAGAAGCCCAAATAACCAGCTAGTATCAATGGATTTCTTCATAGAGTCTTGAACTCTGAGCACTCTTGTCAGAGAGAAATCAATCTGATAAACACATTAAAATCAATGTGGTAGGAAGGAGGCAAAATATTATTTATTCTGGAAATTCATATTGTAAAAGAGGGTTCAGGCCATGATGTGTGTGTGTGTGTGTGTGTGTGTGTGTGTGTGTGTGTGTGTGTGTGTGATATACCCCCAAGCTATAACCCCAGCCCTATTTTTTTTAAATAGGGTCTCACTAAGTTGCTGATGGCCTTGCTAAGTTGCTGAGGCTGGCATGGAGCCTGTGATATTCCTGTTTCTGTCTCCCAAGTAATTGGATTATAGTCGTGCACCACCATGCCCAGCTCAGGCCATAATTATTCTTAAAAAAAAATGGTGAACTATTGAACTACTCATGGCATTTGGTGTATAGAGATTTTTGAAACAAGTTGCCACCTGGTTTCCCCAGATTGAATCACTGCCTCCCTCACATTTGAGGCTGGCTCTGTCCCTCATTTTTCTTTTAAAGACAAGGTCATGTCCTAGTGACCTTGGTGCGATCCTTAGGCAAGGCCAAACCATGGCCCTATGTATGCTAATGCCCACAGTCCATGAGTTCCAGTCCAGACTGGAATCCCCTCCTCTGTGTCCCTAGGCCTGGCTCAGGTCCTGGACAAACCAAGCGCACAGGAGGCATTTGAGGAAATTGAGAACATGTTCAGTGCAGGCCCACACTGTGCTGGGAACCTAGCCAAGATGAGAAATGGGCCAGAATTCCTGACCTCTATATCTTAGTAATTTAGGGAACTGCTCATGTAAGGAAGCTCTGGCTACTGTCAAAGAGACAGCTGTGGCTTCTGGCATCTGCTATCTGTACAACTACCTGCCATTTCTCCCATATTTATTACCTCCTGAGCACTATTCAGTCAACAGGTAGGAATCTCAACATGTGTTTTCAGGCCATACATTACCTGGTGAATGTATTTATAAATGACTTGCTGTACTTAAACCAGGGGACATAAATCCAGATGCATTTTACTTATCTATTGCATTATAACAAACGGGCACAAACTTGGCAGCTTAAAACAACATGCACTCATTATCCCACAGTGTCTGTGGTGCCATGAGTCCAGGCAAGCCTTATTCTGGGTTCCCTGCATCAGGGACTTTAGCAAAACTGCAAGGTGTCAGCAGCCAGACCTGAGGTCTCATTTGAAGGCTTGACTTGGAGAGGTTGTCGGCAAAATTGAGTTCCTTGAGATCGGTTGGACTGAAGGTGTCCATTCCTAGCTGGCTGTTGTCTAGAGGCCACACTCATTTCTTTCAGCTATGGGCCTCTCCAGGTACTTCATCAAAGCATGCAAGTCAAGAAGAAAATAGAATCTACTATCAAGATGGCAATTGGTTTTTAGTAGCCTTTTCTCAGAAGTGACATCCCATCAACTTCACCTTCGCTGTATCATTTGGTTAGAAGCAGGTCACACCCACCTACTTCCAAGGGGAAAAGGATGGTACAGAGGTGCGAACATCACAGGGTGTGATCACTGTTGATCATTTTAGGGGCTTCCTGCCACAGGCAGGTGGTTAGTGGTGCTCTCATGAGTTCTGGATGCATTCCTCTGCCACGTGAAGTTGGATGCTCCACTATGGGCTCTCAAAATCTTTTTGACTTTTTTTAGTTCTGTTAACTTGCCCATTCCTCTGGTTAGTCCTTAGCTTTTTTTTGGGGGGGGGGGTGACGTACTGGGGATTCAGCCCAGAGGGATTCTACCTCTGAGCTACACCTCCAGTCCTATTTATTATTTATTTTGAAACAGGCTTTTGCTAAGTTGCTGAAGCTGGCCTCAAATCTGTGACCCTCCTTTCTCAACCTCCCAACTACTGGTATGTGCCACCATACCTCGGTAGTTCTTAACTCTTACAGGCAGGTCTGTCTCTCTTACTCTCCAGGATCATCCATAGGTTAGTACCTAATGACTCTCAGGTACTAAATACACTCTTGATTGATGAATGAATGGAGAGATGAGATCAAAGCAGAGCCAGCCATAGACACTGCCTGCTGGTTTGCCCACTTGTTGAGAGAAGGGGCTGACAGTCCAGAGGCCAGATCATACAAGGCTACACTTTGGCCTCTAGTCTCTGCTTTTTAGATGTTTCTGCAAAGCCTAGCTCCTCCAGGAAGCCTGAATGGAGTCTAACTCTAACTTCTAATGCTTTTTAAACCATTCACTTGAGTTTCCCTCTCCTGATACTGACAGTGTTCTCAGTCTTACCTTTTCAGTCTAGAATTAGAGTTAAGGAGGCTCTCTCTTCTTAAATATCTACCCATTTACTCTTCTAGCTGCTCTCAGATCCCACAGCAAGATGCCTCAGATCCTTATCCCAAGTCAATCCTATCATGTAGTTGCCAGGTCAATTCTACTCACTATTCAAGGAAACTTAGAAATCCAGACTTTTATTGATAACTTCTCCATTTAAAAAGTGTGTGTCGTTCAAACAAAAATGCGCACGCCGACTGAATTGTCCTGTGGGATACAAGTGTGTAACTCTGAGATTCCTGTTTGTTCACACAATCCTTGCAGTTTACTGTGAAATCTTTGAGACTGGATCATATGCTTCTTATTTGGTCTTCTCCACAGTGCCTGACACATCATGTTCTCCCTAGCTTCTGCACTCAAGAGGCACTCAGCAAATGGCCACTGGACTGACATCGTCTTTGAATGGGGACAGGGTGGCACCCACTCTGAAACTCTACGGGAGAATGGTCACTGCTTTGGCTGATGTTGGTGCTACCTGAAACGAGCATGTGTGGAGGTGCCACTCCAGGTAGTGAGGGGAAGCGTAGTGGTTCTCAGCCCCATCTTGGTAAGTTGCAGGGACTGCTCAGCCTTCAGTGAAATGAATAAAGCTGCAAGAAGTTGGTTTATGAAATATTTGAGGAGCAGCAGCACAGCAACAGTACAAAAGGGTTTATTTATGTCCATACTTACAAACAAGTCAAATACATTTGGACAATTCAAAGTCTAAAGTGAATTAAAAATAGTGCTGGGTGACAAAGTCAGCACAGGAAGTCTATTAATGGCTGATCCACATTAATGACCTTCAGTAAGCTTGGCTGCCAACAGCAGGCATTGCAAGTTGGGAGATGCCAGATGCCATCCTGGCTCAGTCCCTCTGTGCCAGCTTGGCTTCAGGAACATGTGACTATGTCACTGCTTTACAGAGATTAAACAATACTCACTTCTAGCCTGAGTTAAGGATGCCTCTTTCACAATGTCTGATCTAAAATGTGCCTTGGAGACCAAGAGATTTTGAGGATCATTCTGCTTTGCTCGCTGGCCTTGAATATGGGGAGGTATTTTCTCTTCACACTTTTCTGATGTGAAGAGAAAATACAACTCTGAAGTAAGGAAGAGCTTGGACTCAGCTTATGGGAGATGATGGGGAGGTTATCTAGGCCAGTACTTCTCAACCAGCTGTGAGGAAAGAACAGGTTTGGTGTTTCTCATCACTCACAGACCAATACTTTTATAGAATACAAGAAAACTTCAAATATAAGCCCCCTACTTTTAATATGGAGCAACTGTACTCTGTTACTTTGTCAAATTGCCGTTGAAATTTCTGAACATTCTCAATTTCAGTATCTCATCATGACCAGACTCAGGCAATACCAAACCAAAACACTTCCACTATATATATCTGGGCTTCCCCACCTCTGTGCCCTTACTGGGTTACTTGTTTCCTCTGCTGGGAACCACCCTCCCCCATCCTGTCACGTCCATTGTAGGGTATTCACTGAGCGTCCTCTTGGGCCCTCATTTTGAGTGACCACACTTGCTTTTCTTCTCTCCATCCCCAGACTGCTTCAGTGGGGACCTCTTACCCCTCATCTGACACCCCCTGGATGGGGCCTTCCTCTCCCATTACATACCCTCCTACCTTCACTACACCAGGTTCCTGCCAAAGAGACACTTCTCAGAACAGACATATCCAATCACATTGCCTGCTGGAGCCCAGGGCCTAGCACACAGTCATGCTATTGGTCAGAGATCCAGAGCATGGAGATGCCACTGCAGCTTGGAGCTTGCATTACACTGGGAGATTTGAGTCCAGGTAGGGCAGGAATTCTTTCAGGTGAGAATTGTTTTACCATCCCTGTGCTGGCTCTAGAAACCAGCAAGGGGCTGGCCTAGAAAAGGTGCTGTTATTTTCTCTTGTTTTCATTCTGAATGTGTAGCTTCTCCCTCTTTCCATTTAATTCAAATACCTCAAATAAAATTAAACTTGCTTTTCCAAATCTCCTTTTACCTTTGCAGACCTAGAGATTGGTGAACTTCTAGATTCTGTTGCAAAATTTCCCACGTTTTCTGGCAGTCTGGGTGCCAGTGTAGTTGCCATTGGTCTTATAGTAGTGACTGTAATAAAGGTGCACAGGTGACTCACCAGAAGGAGAGAATCAATCAATCATTCAGGGTCAGAAAGTTAGGTCAAAACTCCCTTCAGGGGAAATTACATTCTTCTGGCAATGGTAAACCCTTTGCTCTACCTGGTGGCTGAGAATCCTCCTAGATTTTGGCTCCTGTGGAGTCCTGAGACTAGACAGGCCCTTTTGGATGCTGCAGGGATCCTGAATCTCATTCCAACATCAACATCATCATTCCCTGACCAGATGTCACAAGACAGGCATGGGGAGTTAGTGACTACCATCAGCGTGCACTAAACCAGGAAGAGACCTAGCAGTTTTGTCTTCCTGCCAATTCTCAGTACAAGGTAAGATGGGCTTTTAAAATAGTCCAATCAACTAAATAAAAGCTTGGGCTGACTGAATGGTTCTGATTTTTCAAAAAATTTTTAACTACTAGAATCCCCCCACATATCCACTATCTCTAATCTTTACCATATATCACCTTAACACACTTAAATTCTCGTTCTACTGGATCATTGCACCCATCACTGTGGCTTCTCCCCCCATCACCCAACCTTTACCACTGAATACAACACAACCTTCCCTACTGCCAAGATAAGACCAGAGAGATGAACCACCAGAAAGGACTGCCAGACACCAAGGATAAACTCCCCTCAGCTGGTAGAAGAAACAACTCAACACATCCCACTTTGAGGCTTAAAAATGCAGAGGGCACACCTCTGAGATGAATCCCCATAACAGAAGTAACAAATAGATCCTGAAAATCAACACCTGAAACCCACCAATGGCACCATTGCAGCTGGCATAAGGAGCCCTAGAGTAATTGCAACTCAGTACAAGATACTATTCACAGAAAGAAAAGAGAAATAAGAAACTGATAAATCGAGAGAAAGCTAGCAAAAGCAGCAAACATATACACTTAAGAACATGGAAATCATGGGAAGAAAAAATAGCAAAGAAACAATGAGCTTCCACAATCCTACAACAACAGAACTCACCAACACAAAATTGCACAGATTACCATAAGAAAAATTCAGATCTTTAATAGTAGAAATTATACAAGATTTCCAAAAAGAATCCAGAGAGAGCTGGAAATAAAGAAAGAAACAAATAGACTCTGATACCTGGAACAGGAATCAAAGAGAAGCCTTGAAGGAAGTGAAGGACGTGAAAGATGCAATAACTGAAGTGAAGGCAGCAATACAAACTATAAACAGTAGATTAGACCACATGGAAAATAGAATATCACTCTTAGGAGATAACAATTCAAACTAAGAGCTAACTTAGGAATAGTAGGCATAGAAGAAGGATTAGAAGTTGAAACTAATGTAATCAACTGTCTTTTCAAAGAAGTAATATTTGAAAAATTTCTAAACATCGAAAGAGAAGTTGAAACACAGGTACAGAAAACATATAGACCCCGTTTAGAAAAGATTAAAGAAAAGTTTCACCACACCACGTAACAATCAAATTGACTAATATAGAGGCCAAGGAGAGAATCTTACAGGAAACAAAAGTAAAAGGCCAAGAGCCATTTAGCAGCAAACCAATTAGAATCACTCCAGACCTCCAAAACCAAGCCATGAAAGCCAGAAGGGCCTGGAGCAACATATTCCAAACTCTGCTGGAAAATAACATGCAGCCAAGATTTTCCTACCCAGCAAAACTATCTCTCAAAATTGATGGGGAAATAAAAACCTTCCATAACAAACAGAAGCTGAAAGAATTTATGTCTTCCAAATTAGCACTAGAGAAAATACTCAAAGAGATTAACTACAAAGAAGAACTAACAAATAAACATGAGAACCACAGAAACAATAGTTTCCAGGAAGCAAACAACTAGGCAAAGAAGAACAAACAATACCTCAAACAGATGTTAAAACTAAAAATGTTAGGAATAAAAAATTCATCTCTCAATAATCACACTGAATATAAATGGCCTCAACTCTCAAATAAAAAGATACAAGGTGGCAAAATGAATTAAAACCCAAAATCCATCTATATGATGCCTGCAAGAAACATACTTTGTAAGCAAAGATTCCTACAAATTAAAGGTGAAGAGCTGTAGCAAGGTAATCCATACCAATGGAACAAGCAGGAGTAGCAACTATGATATCAGACAAATTAGACTTCAAGCCTAAGCTTATCAAAAGAGACAAAGCAGGTCATTTTTTTGCCATCAAAAGGAATAATTCAGCAAGAGGAAATAACAATAGTCAACATGTATACCCCAAATATAGATGGAGTCGATTTCATAAGACAGACACTTTGTGATATAAAGACATATGTAGATCCGAATACAATAATCCTGGGAGACTGCAATACTCCTCTCACATCACTAGACTGATCTTCTAGATAAAAGGTCAGTAAAGATGCCTCAGACCTTCTGTATTGTTTTTTTATTCTCTAATTCATTAATTTCTGCTCTGATTTTCATGATTTCCTGTCTTCTCCTGGCTTTGGGGCTAGATTGTTCTTGTTTTTCAAGGGCTTTGAGCTGGGTCATTAGGTTATTTAATTGGTGGTTTTCTGTTCTTCTTATGTGGGCACTCAGTGCTATAAATTTCCCTCTTAGTACTGCCTTCAGGGTGTCCCAGAGGTTTTGATATGTTGTATCTCTGTTTTTGTTGGTTTCTAGGAATTTCTTAATTTCTCCCCTTACTTCTTCTATGACCCACTCTTCATTCAGCAGTGTGGTGTTCAGTCTCCATGTGCTTACTCGGTTACTTTGGGTCTTCCTGGAGTTTATTTCTAGTTTCACTCCATTGTGGTCTGAGAAGATGCAGGGAATTATGTTGCATTTTTTGAATTTGCCGGTGCTCGCTTTGTGGCCGAGAATGTGGTCTATTTTGGAGAAGGTTCCATGAGCAGCTGAGAAGAATGTGAATTCAGATGTAGTTGGGTGGAAGAGTCTATATGTGTCTAATAGGTCCATTTGGTTTATGGTATCCTTTAGGTCTGAGGCATCTCTGCTGACCTTTTGTTTTGAGGAGCGATCTAGAGATGTAAGAGTAGTATTGAAGTCTCCTAGTATTAGTGTATTGGGATCTATGTGTGTCTTTATATCACAAAAGCACAAGCAGCTCAAAGGAAGATCAATATATGGGATTGCATTAAACTGAAGAGCTTCTGCACAGCAAAGGAAACTATTAAGAACCTCGACAGAGAGCCTACAGAGTGGGAGAAAATTTTTGCCAGTTACACTTCAGATAGAGGTCTAATATCTAGGATATACAAAGAACTCAAGAAAATCGCAACTAAGAAAGCAAATAACCCAATCAAATAACCCAATCAAAAAATGGGCAAAGGACCTAAACAGACACTTCACAAAAGAAGAAATACAAATGGCCAATAAATGTATGAGGAAATGTTCCACATCATTGGCTATCAGGGAGATGCAAATCAAAACTACCCTGAGATTTCACCTAACTCCAGTCAGAATGGCAATCATAAAAAACACAAACAACACCTGCTGGCGAGGATGTGGAGAAGTGGGAACCCTAATACATTGTTGGTGGGAGTGTAAACTTGTGCAACCACTGTGGAAAACAGTATGGAGGATCCTCAGATGAATGGAAATGAACCTACCATATGACCCAGCAATTCCACTTCTGGGTATATACCCAAAAGAATGGAAACCAAACTATCAGACCGATGCATGTGTATCTGTTTATAGCGGCTCAATTCACAATAGCCAAATTATGGAAGCAGCCAAGATGTCCATCCACAGATGAATGGATTACAAAACTATGGGCTATATACACAATGGAATTTTACTCAGCCATAAAGAAGAACAAAATCATGTTCTTTGCAGGAAAATGGATGCAACTAGAAAACATTATGTTAAGTGAGATTAGTCAGTCACAAAGAGTAAAGAAACATATGTTCTCCCTAATATGCGGATGTTAGGGAGTAGATGGGACATAAGAGGGTCCCCAGATGAAAAAGTAGAGACCCTCGATAAACAAAGAAGTAGACTTAACCGAAGGGAATGGACGGGGTGTGTGGGAGGGGAGAGCATACTAAGGCACATGATGTACTTACACAATTATATCAAGATCACTCACTGAACTGAACTTGAGAGGGAGGGAGGGCGAGGGAGTGGGGTGGGAATTGGGGATAGGGTCAGATGAGAAATGTGTGCACATTTGTCTTTATCAATTTTTACCTAACAAAAATGTATAAATACAAAGCACGAATTATTACAATAAAAAAATGCCCCCCCCCAAAAGATGCCTCAGACCTAAAGAATACCATAAACCAAATGGACCTATTAGACACATACGGGATATGAATCCACTCAACTACAGCTAAATTCGCATTTTTCTTAGCTGCCTATAGAACCTTCTCCAAAATAGATCACATTCTGGGCCACAAAGTGAGCACTGGCAAGTTAAAAAATGTAACATAATTTCCTGTGTCTTTTCAGATCACGAGGGAATTAAATTAGAAATCAACTATAAGAAGACCTAGAGTAACCATGTAAACACATGGAGACTGAACACCACACTGCTGAATGAGGATTGGGTCATAGAAGAAGTAAGGGAAGAAATAAAAAAATTCCTAGAAACCAATGAAAACAATGACACAATATATCCAAACCTTTGGGACACTTTGAAGGCAGTACTAAGAGGAAAATTTATAGCACTGAGTGCCCACATAAGAAGAACAAAAAATCACCAAATAAATAACCTAATGACACAGCTCAAAGCCCTTGAAAAGCAAGAACAATCTAACCACAGAGCCAGTAGAAGACAGAGAATTATGAAAATCAGAGTAGAAATTAATGAAGTAGAGAATAAAAACAATACAGAAAATCAACAAAACCCAAAGCTGATTTCTTAAAAAAAAAAGATAGATAGATAAATCATCAGACAACCTAGCCAAAAAAAAAAAGAGAGAATCAATCCAAATTACCAAAATAAGAGTTGAAAATGGTGATATTACCACTGACAGTGTGAAAATCCAGAGGAAAACCAGAAACTACTTTGAAAAACTGTACTCCAACAAAATGGAAAATTTACAAGAAATTGACAAATTTCTGGACAAATACAACCTTCCTAAATTGAGTCAAGAAGATATAGAAAACTTAAACTGACCAATAGCAAGCAAAGAGATAGAAGCAGTAGGAAAGAGTTTACCATCGAACAAAAGCCCAGGACCAGATGGTTTCCCAAGTGAGTTTTATAAAATCTTTATAGAAGAGCTAATCCCAATACTCTCAGTCTATTCCATGAAATTGAGAGAAACGGGACTCTTTCAAACACATCCTGTGAAGCCAACACCACATTAATACCAAAGCCAAATAAAGACAGCTCAAGAAAGGAAAACTATAGACCTATATCGCTGATGAACTTAGACGCAAAACTGCTAAACAAAATACTAGCAATACAAATTCAAACCTACATCAAGAAAATTATACACCATGACCAAGTCAGGCTCATCCCAGGGATGCAAGGCTGGTACAACATATGAAAAACAATTCATGTAATTTACCACATAAACAGAATCAAAGACAAAAATCACATGATCATTTCAATAGACACTGAAAAAGAATTTGATAAAATCCAACATCCATTCATGCTGAAAGCACTGCAGAGAATTGGAACAGAAGGAACATACCTCAACATTATAAAGGCAATATACAACAGCCAACATAATATTAAATGGAGAAAAGTTGCAAGAGATCCAACTAAAAACAGGAACAAGACAAGGATGTCCATTATCACCACTTCTATTTAATATAGTACTTGAGACTCTAGCCAGAGCAATAAGGCAAGGGAAGGAAATCAAAGGCATACAAATAGGAAAAGAAGAACTAATATTATCCCTTTTTGCAGATGACATGATACTATACTTAGAAGACCCAATAAATTCCACAAGAAGACTTAAAGAACTGATCAATAAATTCAGCAAAGTATCTGATAAAAAATCAATCTTAAAAAAATTAGAATCTTTCCTGTATGCCAATCATAAATCCACTGAAAAAGAAATCCAGAAAACAATTCAACTATTAATAGCACCCAAAAAAATACTTAGGAATAAACCTAACCAAGGAGGAAAAAGACCTCTACAAGGAAAACTATAAAAAGTTGAAAAGAGAAATTGAAGAAAACCTTAGAAGATGGGAAGATCTTACAAGCTCTTGGATAGGCAGAATAAATATCAAAATGGCTATTGTCCCAAAAGTTATCTACAGATTCAATGCAATACCCATGAAATTACCAAGGTCATTCCTCAGAGACATAGAAAAATCAGTCCTTAAATTAATTTGGAATAATAAAAACCCAGGATAGCCAAAGTAGTTCTTAGAAACAAGAGTCATTCAGGATGCATTACAATACCTAACTTCAAACTATATAACAAAGTCATAGTAATAAAAACAGCATGGTATTGGCACAAAAACAGACACATAGACCAATGGAGCAGAATAGAAGACTCAGAAACAAACCCAAACACTTACAGTCAATTGATTTTTGACAAAGGAGCCAAAAACATACACTGGAAAAAAAAGAAAGTTTCTTCAACAAATGGTGTTGGCAAAACTGGTTAACCATATGCAGGAAAATGGAAATAAACCCCACTTTCTCACCCTGTACAAGAGTCAATTCAAGATGGATCAAAGACCTGGAAGTTAGGCCAGAGACCTTGCAGCTACTTGAGGAGGGCATAGAGCCCACACTTCAACACATTGGCACAGGTAAAAACTTTCTCAACAAGACTCCAAAGGCATAAGCAACTCAAAAGAAGATCAGTACATGAGATTGCATTAAACTGAAGAGCTTCTGTGAAGCAAGGGAAACTATCAAGAACCTCAACAGAGAGCCCACAGAGTGGGAGAAAATTTTGCCAGCTACTCTTCTGATAGAGGACTAATATCTAGGATATACAGAGAATTCAACAAATAACCCAATCAAAAATGGGCAAAGGATCTAAATAGATACTTCACAAAAGAAGAAATACAAAAGGCCTATAAATTTATGGAGAAATGTTGAACATCATAAGCAATCAGAAAGAAGCAAATCAAAACTACCCTGAGATTTCACTGAACCCAAATTAGAATGGCAATCATCAAAAACACAAACAACAAATAATTCTGGCAAGAGTATGAAGTGGAAACCCTAATACATTGTTGGTGGAATTGCAGATTAGTGCAACCACTTTGGAAAACAGTATGGAGAATCCTCAGATGAATGGGAATGAACCCACCATGTGATCCAACAATACCACTTCTGAGTATCTACCCAAAGAATGGAAACCAAACTATCAGACCAATGCATGTGTATCTATGTTTATAGCTACACAATTCACAACTGCCAAACTATGGAACCAGCCAAGATGTCCATCAACAGATGAATGGATTACAAAACTCTGGGATATGTACACAATGGAATTTTACTCAGCCATAAAGAAGAACAAAATCATGTCATTTGAAGGGAAATGGAAGGAACTGGAAAACAATATGTTAAGTGAGAATAGTCAGTCACAAAAAGTAAAAAATCATATGCTCTCCTTAATATGCAGAAGCTAGGGAGAAAGTGGGCCATAAGAGGGATTCTAGACAAAGAAGGTGAAACCTTAGATGAGCAAAGAAGGTGACTTAACTGAAGGTGATGGGAGGAGGGAGGACACCCTAATGCACATGATGTACTTTCACAAACATATCAAAGTCAATCAATAAACTGAACATGAGAAGGAGGGAGGAGGAGGGAGTGGGATAGGAATTGGGGAAAGGTTAAATGAGAGATATGTGCCTTTACCAGCTTTACCTCACAAAGATGTATGATTACAATGCACCAATACAAAATAAAATAAATAAAATGTGTCATCTTAAAATGCATATAATGTATTTACAATTTAAAATAACAAAAATAAGGAACCATAAACCCACCATCCAGTTTAAGAAATAGTGGCATCTTGTGTGCTCTTCCCAATTGCTGATTGTACCCCCATACCTCCCAACTCCCAAGGCTTAACACCCAACATAACCATTACCCTAAAATTCGTGTTCACCCCTTTCTTCTTCTTCTTCTTCTTCTTCTTCTTCTTCTTCTTCTTCTTCTTCTTCTTCTTCTTCTTCTTCTTCTTCTCTCTCTCTCTCCCCCCCTCTCTCTTTCTCTCTCTCTCTCTTCTTTCTTTCTTCTTCCTCACCCAACTCAACCCAAGGCTGGCCCTGAACCTGGAAGCCTCCTGCCTCAGCCTCCTAAGTACTAGAATTATAGACATGCATCAGAATTTTTAAATTTCTTTATAGTTTTATCACATTACATGCATTTCTCAATAGAATAGATATGCCCATTTTTAAAAATGTAAATGTTTCTACTATGTGTGCTTGTTTTATAATGTATACTTTACATATTATACTTTTAAAAACTCACTCACCATGATGATTATAACCCTTCATTTATTTGAATGCTATATAGTATTCCATGTGAAATATAGATTACATGTGAATATATTCCAAGTATAGAATAATATATATGTATACATACATACATACATACATACATGTATACATATGTATGTATACATATATCCAGTTTTCTTCTTAATGGGGATTTGGGGTTTTTGAGAGTTGTTTTTCTTTTACAAGTCATGCTGCCATGAATGCTTTTCTATGTGGCTTCGGGGGTACATATAAAAATTTTATTCTTAGGATGATGGTTCAACATCAGTGAGAGAAATATTTGTTTTGTTTTTTTACTACCTTGAAATAAAATTCTTAGATCATATTACTATAGCATTCTTACTCATAAAATGTCAAAAAAGCA
This sequence comes from Graphiurus murinus, assembly GCA_004027655.1. Classification (NCBI taxonomy): domain Eukaryota; kingdom Metazoa; phylum Chordata; class Mammalia; order Rodentia; family Gliridae; genus Graphiurus; species Graphiurus murinus. The sequence continues at coordinate 56,335 of PVLC010002776.1, forward strand.
ATGCTATGAATGTGATATAATAAAAATCAATTTAATTTATAAGATAGCTCTATCAATATGTAAATTTTAAGGAACAATTGCATCAGGAGCCAGAATAACAAAGCTCGCACCTGTGTATAGAATTATCATGGTTTTTTCAGTTAAAATGCAAACAAACATAGGCATTTGAGGTTATAACCCAAATACCATGCACAAGGTTCCCAATAGAGAATTGATTTTCTGAAACATTGTTCAACTTTCGGTAAAGTTCCAAAAAACAACAATGATGAAAATGGAAAGCACAATCTCTCTTGCATTCCTGGAAAATGCCATATGTTTAAACATATAAAAACGATTACTTTGATTTTTATAACCTTATTTATATGTAAAACAATTAGAATTACATTACAGGATGAGATAAGAACAAACAGATGTTTACCTGAATAAATTATGTGGTCTCATATATAGCCATGTGAGATATAGACTGACAGACCTTCGTGTGGGATTTCTCTGGAAACTGTAGGATATCTAGCCCTACCTACTAAATTGCCAGCAGTTCACCTCATTCACTGTGACATTCATAGATTTCTAAAACTCCCCCTAGGGTATGATAATGACCCCACTGAGAACCACTTGTCTAGTGTGTATTACTTAAGAGAAGAATTGCTAGGTTAGAGGGTAGGTGTATATTTAACTTATTAGATAATAACTATTGGTTTTCCAAGAGGGCTCTATCTTATGCTATCCCACCATCAGTACATGGGAATTTCTATTGCTCTGATTACTTATCTGCATTTGGAATTGTAAGATTTCACATTATTGCCTATTTTGTCTGGAATAAAATTGTCTTTCATTGTATTTGCTTAACTTCCCATGTGGTTAAACATATTTATGTGTTTATGAATCTTTCACTAATGTTTCATATCCTATGAAACTGTTTACATAATTGATTCACAATATTTTCTTGTTTTATCTTATCTGTCATTTATTTATAAAGGTTATTTATTTTATTGTATGCTTATCATTTGTCACGTATATGTCATGTATATAAATATATGCTAGCAAATATTTTTTCCCAGTTGATGGCTTTGTGTTCTCACTTATTTTATGATGTTTTTTGATGAGAAGTTTGTAATTTTCAGTTTATATTTAAACACATATGAAATTATCTAGTCTTATAACTTTCTTTTAGGCTCAAAGAGTTCATTTATTTGCCCTTGTTTCCCTATCTTAGTACAATATATCATACCTCTTCCTTTTCACTTTCTCTACAGACTTGAACTTTTTTTTTCTCCATGAGATAGATTTCTGTGACATCTTTAAAAAAGATACTGATTTTTTCCTACCACTCAAAGTGTTAGTTCAACACCTGAATCTCAGTAAATATGGGACAGAAATGCCTTAAAAGCAGAAATGCCTATGACCCCAAGTACCCCCTGGACAAGCACTGGTCTGAGGATTTCAGAGTTCATTGACTCCTCAGAATGATCCAGTAAGTCTGATGTAGATTCTGAGGGAGGCTAATGCTACAATACAATTGTCTCCAGATGTACAAGTGGAAAAGATAAACAGGAAATTGAGAGACTTTTACGTCTTGGTCTTGGTCTCCCCTTCCAGTCCCAGCCTCTCCACCTTTGCAATGAAGTTACCCTAAGTGTGATAGATTGGTCAGTGGGTGGATGTATGAAGTCTTTGAAGGCAAAAGTCTGTTGAAGTTAATGTAATTTTTCCTTCCTGGTGGATAAAATTGTGGAGAAAGTTGGCCAATTATAATGATACAGATCCAGGGAGATATTGCTTCCCTGAGTTCTAGCCAGCCTTTTTCAATGGTCTTGGAACACAATGCAGATTTTCTCAAGTTTACCCAGGCCACCCTGTGCCCGGACCACATAGAATGCTAAGAACTACAGCCCACAAAGCTATCTATGCAGAATTTAGCATTAGACCTTTCTGACCAAGCCTTTAGCCCAATGATAATTAGAGGAATTGTGATTAAAACATTTTTTCAATCAATATGAGTTGAAGATGGTTTGGATTCTCCCAAACTCTTATTGGAATTTAATCCCCATTATAAGATATTAAGAGATAGAACTGTCATGGGGGAAGGTTGATTCTGTGAGGGGTCTGAGGAGTTCCCCCAACATGAAATCCATCTCAAAACTGGCAGGGTCCTTGGCTTATGTGGTGGAAAAGAATTTCAGCAAATTTCAATCAGAGACATAGACAGAGGTTTATTTAGGAAAGTAAGAAATACACGTTCAAGGGAGAATGCAGGCTCTCTCAAGAGGAAGACACATTTGAGGGGGGCTTTTAGCTCTGTTTTTTAAAGAAATGCGGTGAAGGAAGACTATGGGAAGGTACTTGAGGATGACCTCAGTCCAGTAGTCTTGAAGCAGTTTCTGTTGTTCTCTTTGTCTGGTTTCCTTAGGATCCTTGGGCTGATCAAGGTTTCCATTATCTGGTCAATAGATAAGCTGGAGAGATTCCCCTATATTACAGATTTCTTAAGATATTATACCTGTCTTGCTAACGATACACAGGAAAATTAGTTTCTTTTGGTTAATTTTAGAATCTACACATTTCCTAGGAATTTGGGATAGGCAAGCCTGGGAAAGAGAGCTAGTTTGGGGAGTAAAGGTTGAGGAAACTTAGCACAAGGTTCTTACATCAAAGTTACATCTTCCTTCTCTGTTCTGTCTCCTCTCTACCTATTTATTTCTTCTATCATACATCAGAACTATGCACAACCTTTAAGAAATGCTTAGGGGTGTGCTTTCATGAATGTATCAATCCATCCATGCAATTAATGGATTAATGTGTTAATGGGTTATCTCAAGAGTGTGTCTGCTATAAAAACCAGGTCTTCTAGCTTTCTCTTACCCTCCCCGACTCTCACCATGAGATGTCCTTCATTGCCTCAGGCTCTGCCAGCAAGAAGGCCATCACCAGATGTGGCCCTACAACCTTGGACCATAACCATGAGCCAAAAAAAAATTTTTTTTAAATTATTTTTTTAATAATTTACCTAGACTGTGGTATTGTGTTATTAGCAACAGAAAACCAAATAAGACAAGCTAGGAGGAAGGAGTGGAAATTGAAGACTTTTCTCTGAGGATGGCAGTGAGGCATATGTCTTCCTTCCAATATGTCCCAAATGCTGTACCTCTTCTTTCCCATACCAGTGACAGAACAAATGAGATCTGACCATGTGCATTTATGTATGAGCTAAATACCAAGCAAGCAGGTTCTCCAAATCAGGGCCACATTCAAGTGGGCCTGGATCAAATGGTCAGTGATTTCCATACTCTTGGGTTTCCTTTTGGCAAAAAGAAAAAAAAAAGAAAAGAAAAAGAAAAAAATCTTGTATTTGAGTACCCAAACCTTGACTCTAATGAGGAAGGATAGATACAACAGCACAAGTAAGAATTACTGATCTCAAAATAACCTTTAAAGAAAAAGTTAAACATATCTTCCATGTGAATTCTCTTTAGATAAAGTTACTTTTTGATGTGAAAAAAAAAGAAAGTCAGGAGGATTCCAGTTTTGAGGCCAGTCTCAGCAACTTAGCAAGACTATTTCAAAATAAAAAATGAAAAGGGCTGGTATCTAGCTCAGATGTAGAATGCCCCTAGGTTTAATCCCCAGTACTAAAAATTTTTTTAAAAAGAAATAAAAAGTCAACATAACAAAACCTCTCACCCCTCAATGTTTTTTCAAATTGAGGGGTGAGAGGTTTTGTTATGTTGGCTTTTTCTTAAAAACAGAAAACCTGAAAGCCCTTTGGAAAGCTGCTCATCAGAGAAAAGAAGGAGGGGAGGAATACTTGTTTCACTGCATTCTGTTTCTGTAAGGCCTGGAAAACTATAAAAGAAGAACTCATGAGAGTCTTTGCTGTTAGTATGAAAGGCAGCATCTGGCAGAGGAAATGTTGCCTGATAGGACATGGGTGCAAATGTTTCTTGACAATTCTAATCAAGGAGTGCTCTTGTTAGCATTCAAGATGGCTAGGATGATAAATTATATGAATAATTTTGGTTCTTTGTCAAGATGTGGATGATATCTTTCCACACCACATCTGTAGCTGTGCATACTTAATTACTAACCAAAAAGCAGACAAGAGGCATGCAGCTCAGGAACATTCCTTATGCTATAGAAATGATACATGCACTGTATGGGACATATGTTAGAAAAACAAATAAGGCAGCAAGTTTCTCAGCTACAACCTTCCTGAGACCCTTGCATGAGAGAGGTCCTGGCTTGTCACTTCTAACTCAGAAGCAAGACAGAGGCTTTGAATTGAGCAGGATTTATTTAGGGGTGGGGCTGGGTCACCGCAACAGCCACCATCTCTTACCAGACTCCCTTCAGACCAATTTTGCATTTTTAAATTCATACGAATAATATATAAGAATTGTGACACATTTTAAGCATTTAAGATGTACTAAGCATTATGTAAGCACTTCACAAATACCATTAGTGTGACCAGCTCCACCAACTTCAGAGACAAATATAAAGACAGCACTTGGAAAGATAATTTACTAAAAATTCTATATATATTCTATTAAGAGCATTTGGTTTAGAGGGACAGGTCACTCTTATCTAATAATTTATTTGAAAAGCTGTGACATGATGAGATTGTGATCATTATTAACTTAGTAACCACTGCAACTTCACTTCTTATTTTAATGATGGTCTGTCTCTATCCTTATTTGTCATACCAATTTTTTTCTTGCTTAAGTTCCTGCTCTTTGTTGGCTGTTGTAAACCATTGACTAAAAATGCAAACAGTTTAAAATAAACTTATGAACTTTGGAGAAAAATTTCATGAGGTTAACAAAAGCAATATGAGTGAACTGTTCAAATCCCACATGAACCCACTGATAAATGAATATCTGGCTGAGTTATACTAAGTAACATTGGAAGAGAAATTAACAAGGATGGTTAATAGAAAAGGCACTTAACAAAGAAATAATTTGAAAATCAAAGAATGGCTGACAGCTTCATGGAAAATTTGAAGCTTTATTTTTTTATGAAAATCAACTTTTTATAACAGTGCTCAGAAAATAAGTAGTGAAAAAAGATAATATATCTTACTATCCACTTAGTGATCCTCTAAACATAGGGAGGGTATTTGGAGGAACTTTCAGCATCAGCCACAAGCTGGCTGAAATAAGCATGCCTCATTAATACTCTTTTTCTCCTTCACATAATTTCAAGCCTTATATCCTTGAGTCTTAGAGGGGCCCATCCTGGATCATCTTTGAAATTTGGAGAATGGGATCAGGAGGTATAGCATGTGACTCCTGTAGGTCAGTGAAATGTGAATGGAGATGACATGTGCTGTTTTGCTAAAGAAGCTTTACAACCCTCTTTACAAATTATACCATTATTTTCCCAACATTGAAATGCTTGTGGAGGCATGTACTAAGACAAAACCCCAAAGACATCTCACTTCAAGGTGAGAAGCTCCTCTAGTGCATATTCACTGCTTCTTTCTCTAAATTTTTTTTTTTTGCTCTATAATTACTCACCTTTGTGGAATCATTCAATTAATAGTATCTAAGTGACATTTTAGAAACCTGTTTTACACTGATTGTATCAGCATTTAATTTCAATAATAAGTTACGAGACAATTTTTGTTAGCCTCATCTACAAAAGATTAAGAAACTAAGACTTAAGGACAGTGGCCAGCTGACTAATAGAAACACAGCAGAACAAGTATTTGATCTCTGGTCTTTCTGTTTTTTAAATTTTTATACTTTAATGCATTTCATTTAAAAATATTTTATGGGTGCATTATAGTCTCACATCATGATGTAGATCATAGTGATGGTGACATACATGCACGTAGCACTTGGTGGGCTTTCCCCAGCTCCTTTCCCACTCTCCTCTCCTCCATACAGGATATTGAGACTGACATTGGTGTTCTCACATAGGTACACGATGTCAATGGAAGTGCTTCCTTCATTAATTCTCCCTCTGCTCCCCTCTCCCCTAGACCATCTCCCTTTTCATGTATTTATTGGCCATTTGTATTTCTTCTTTTGTGAAGTTCAATTGCCCATTTCTTGATTTATTTGTTTGTTTAATGTTAAGGCTTTAAAGTAATTTTTATAGTCTAGATATTAGTTCTACATCAGAGGAATAGCTGGCCAAGACTTTCTCCCATTCTGTTGGCTCTATTAAATTTCGTGATGATTTCCTTTGATAAGCAGAAACTTTTTAATTTAATGCTGTCCCATTTACTAATTCTTGTTTTAATTTGCTGAGCTTTGAGGGTCTTATTAAGGAAGTTTCTATCTGTGCCTATATTTTGGAATGTTGGATCTATGCCCTCCTCTAGTAACTTCAAAGTCTCTGGTCTAACTTACAGTTCTTTGATCCATCTTGAGTTGACTCTTGTGCAGGGTGAAAGGTAGGAATTTAATTCTATTTTTCTCAAATGGATAACCAGTTTTCCTAACATTTGTTGGAAAGGCTATCTTTCCTCCAATATCTATTGGCACCTTTGTTGAAAATCAATTGGATATAAATGTGCAGATTTGTTTCTGTATCTTTTATTCTGTTCCGTTGGTCTATGTGTGTTTCTGTGCCAATATAATGTTGTTTTTATTACTATAGCTGTGTAGTATAATTTGAGGCCAAGAATTGCGATGCCTCCTGCATGGTTGTTATTGCTGAGAATTGCTTTGGTTATTTTGGGTCTGACCTCTGATCTTTCTAACATCAAGAGGTGCTCATTTAATCTTTATGACATAAGTTTTTGGTAGGACTCAACCCTATCAGTTCATACGCAAACAGCCAGCTTTATCCATGTCTCCTGAGTTTATTCCTTGCAGGCCGTGCATGACTCTTTTGGTTTGGATATGGAATGTCTCTTAAAATGGAATTCAGTCTTTCCCTTGTTTGTCACACCTGCCAATGCAACACAGAGGTTGGCCTGATTTTTCAAAAGTGTAGATGTTCTTTGTAGTCTGCAGAGTGGTACAGACCCTGCTCTGGGTGTGGCCACTTTAGCTGTAAAGACTAACATGGGTGGGTGGAGGGCCTGTTTACTGAGAGAGAGCTCAATTCTAGAGAAACAAGCTGGAAGGGGCTCTGTGGGAGCAAGAGCTGGAGATGGGCAGTATGGGCCTGGTGAGAAACATTCCATGGTTTGTAAGTGTGTTCAGGACCACTGGAAGGCAGGCTACTGGAAGGCAGGCTACTAAGGCATCAGAGCTCAGATCCTGCCCTAGTGCCCTCAAATGTCCAGCTCACCACATTGACCTTTGTTAATACCACTGAAAAGTCACTGATAGCTCCTGTGCAAACAATCCATGTGGCTAGGCTTGAGCACTGCTGAGACTAGGCTCTCTGGAAGAGAGTACAGGCAGACTAATCAAAAAGCCTTTTATTTCTGTACCTGGGTGAGAGATGTACTAAAGGAGCTGAAGTGAGGGTAAGAAGTGGGAGTGCAGCCTGGAGAGTCTGTTGCAAGCGCAGATGAGGAATTCATGGAGCAGAAGGATACAGACTAGAGGAACATGGAGCTTCTGTAGAGAGAGAATAATCAGGTGGCTGGGGGGAGATCCAGAGATCAAGAGGCTTTTTTTCTGGAAGGGAGGCTGAGGACAGGCTGGTTGGTGCACCCTGTTAATGTTGGAATTAAGATGAGCTCACTCACAGAGTTCCAGACTCCACTAGAAAGAAATTCAACAGACTTTGAACATGTCTACTATTGGGCTGGATGCACATCTAAGGAGTGGAGCTGACTCCCTATTTGATAGAGGAGGAGAAGATGCTCCACCAAGGAGAGGGAGTTGGAGCTAGTTCCTGGAGAAGTATGAATTTTACATGCAGGGAGAGGTGAAGCTGTCAGAGAAGAAAGCTTCCAGAAAGAGGGGATTACTGAGGGTGCAAATTCCCAGCACAATATTGTTGGTTTTCTTCTAGAGGGTGAGGTGAACTGTCTTACTTGAGTTCATACTGGGTCAGAATAGACTTAATGGGACCTCTAGGTCCTGCCCTGGAACTGAAGCTCTCCAGAAGACCCATGGGTTCCTGGATATAAATTTCTCATTTGCAACCTGGGTCAAGAAGAAGCCAGTTCCAACATCATAGAGTGGCTGAGACGACTGACCCTTGGGAAGTATTTAGCACGGTGCTTTGTGCAAAGTAGATTCTCAGTATTTGTCTCTATTATCATTATTATCCAATCAACCACTTTCAAAACGATGGAGAAAAATGTTCTGTGCTTGTAAGTCCTTAAGTTTCCAAGGAGTTCACGGGCACTGTGGCACATTAGGCCTGAAGGCAAGTGGTGGAGAGATCACACAGTGCTCTGAATATGCAGCTTCTTAGCTTTCCTTCTAATTGTATCTGACTCTTATCAAGGACATGAGTGCTTCTGGGTGTTTCAAGTCAAATAAAGGAATCCAATGAATGCTTTTGCCCTCCCCATGTGGACAGAAAGGTTATATGCTGATTTAATAAGGTTTGAGGAACTCTTTTAATTCTTGTGCACTGTGAGAGGAAGGATAATGTAATATTACAAAGCACCAATGGTGAAGTTAAAGCATTGGAGTCAGACTAGTTGAGTGAAAAATCCAGCACTGCTAGGTTTTTGCCCATCCTGTTTATGTGATTTTTCTGCAGGCTTCTTCATCTTTCTGAGCCTCAGTTTTCCTCATGTGTAAAGTGGGGCCTAATGCAGATTAAAGACAATAGCATGTATTTGTAAAGGACTTAGCAAATAAAATCTGTACATTCAGTTGTTATATGTTTATTACATGTATATGTAAATTTCTAACATATTTGACCTTATAAATAAATTTAGCAACCAATGAAAATATCATTAAGTATGCAGATTGCATGGTGAGACAACTCTAGATTCTGATACTTGTGGGAAGAATCAACCTTCTGTCACTGCCTCTGGCTCATCCACAAATATCTCCCTGACATTTTTTGAGCCATGGCATGAGCTCAACATTCTTAAGTGCTGGACACTCTGAAGGGTTGTTTACATGCCAACTTGGCCATGAACATGTGCTTTTCTGAATTAATTGGAAGAAAAGCAGGACATACCTTATACAACAGCTCCCAGCTACTGAGGAGCTGTCTCTGCCATGGTAGTTAGGGTTAGATATATTATCATAGAGGAATGAGCTGTTAAAGATGGTTAAATCCATTTCTTTATCTTATGGGTCAGAAAGGAGAGCCAGAGAGGAGCAGGAAATTTCTCAGTGTCACAACCTGTTCCTGGATGCACCCAGGGACATTGTGTGAGCAGCTCAGTCAGTAATTGTCTCTGCAGTTTAATTTTTGTAATTTATATGAAATGGTGTTTTATTGCCAATGGGAAATTTTCTCCTGTGCTCATGAAAGTGAGGAAGGCCAAATGTCTACAATTTAAAGAAAACCTTGAACTGTAGGTTCAAAAACTCAGAAAGGGGGAAAATGGGCTGGGTGGGGGCCCTGAGCAAGTGGAATTGATATAGCCCTGTTCAAGAGACCAGACACTACTTAATGCTAGTAGGTATTGCCATCAGGGGATTCAGGCACAGACTTATCCATATTATCATATATATTTTATATTTAAACATATACTATGCATTCAATATTTCTACTGTAGAATATATTCTATATTCCATTAGTTTGAAATATATCCTAGATATATTATATATGTTAAAGAAATATAGAATATATCATATATATTATATTTAATTGTTGCCCTTACTTTTCTAGATATATTATATATGTTAAAGAAATATAGAATATATCATTTATATATTATATTTAATTGTTGCCCTTACTTTTCTAGAGAAGTTTCAAATCTAGAATTTAACGTGAAATTCTTGTTTCTTCAGTGTTGGTAATTCAATGAGCTAAACAATTTATATAATCAAAACCCCATCAGTTGCAACCTCTGGCTTAAAATGGAACAGGCTGGTGAAAAGCTTGTGGTGTAGGTGAATTTTTAGGAGGTGAGTAGCTATCACTAAATCCTCAGGCCTTTCTTGTGGAGTGCACAGCTTCCCCCAGGATTGAGAAAATGGATGATCCTATATTCTTTTAATATCATTGTCTTATGATATAAAAAATGGCACTTTTCCATTGATTTTCAAAGCAGAACTTTCAATCATTCTGAAGAACTCAGAGCCTCAGAGTGAGACTGGAGAAGCATGTTTCACTGTCTATGATGGCAAAATATTATAGAAAAACTTTGCCTTTAGCACTCCTTTATGCAGCCATCTCCCTGGCATACCTAGGCTTTGCTCCCTGGCTTTTGCTCTAGCCCTACCAGAGTAGTCAACAGTTCTGTACATCAGGAAGAGGTAGATACTTGGGCAGAATGCTGACTGTCTTCCCTTTGCTCTTGATTTTGAGTCAGATAAGGAGTTCAATATTCTTGGAATATTGCTCTAGAGCTTGTTTCTGTTTAGCATCCAAACCCTGAACTTCCCTTTTTTATTCCTTGTGCCTGGACGGGTCAGGTAGCTGGTCTCAGAAGCCAATCTGTGCTGGCAGGGAAGAATAATTACCAGAAAACATACTCTTTTAAAACTGAGATATAATTTTTACTCTGATCAAGTGTACCATCTAATCAATCTTGACATGTGCATATCAAAACATAATATATTCATTTCAGAATGTATCCTTACGTACCTTCCCAATCAATCCTTCTACTATTTTACAAATACTTTAAGTTCATAAAGATGAAATCATATAGCATACGTTTTTGTGTCTGGCTTCTTTCACTCAACATATTTTTGAAATAATGAGTGGTTCATTCCTTATAATTTCTGATGTGAATTCCATTGTGCCAATTTATCATATTTATATATCCATCTTATGAATATCTGAAATCTTACAGATTTTTAGTTATTGTGAATCAAGCTGCTAAGAAAATCATTATAAAAAGCCTTATGTGGAGTCTCACTTACACTCAAAACTGAATTGCCGTGAAGACAGTGTCTTCACAAAAGAAAAAACGTAGCAAAAAATTGATCAAGGCAAGGAAAAGTTGAAAGGCAGAAGAAACAAAGCCAGAAGACAGAACAGAGGACAGCAGAATAACCTGACATGCCTCCTCTGGGGAACGGCTGAGGCTGCAGGGCCACAGCTGCACTATCTTTCCTAACCATGATAGGACTGCCAGCACTGCAGCCCCCAAAAAACCTCCAGCAAAGAAGCCAATGACTTCCACAGAAAAGCAGCAAAAAACCCAACAACAACAACAACAAAAGAAAGTTGAAAAGCAGCAGAACCAGAACTAGAAAAAAAGAGCAGAGGACTGTATAAGCTCTCTATACTTCCCACCTGGGGAATGGAGCCCGGCGCCACCTGAGCTGGTTGCTGCTGGCATCATGGCTTCTGGAGACCTCCAGGAAGAAACTGTGGATTGCTGTGAGGCCGGTAACTACAGAACATCAGTGAAAATGGTCGGAATTTTCTTCCATGCTGGACAGGGACTTGGCTGGATCCAGACACCAAGGCTGTGGCTGAACCCATCTTTTCTGGCAGCAATCCAGAACAGTGAACAGCACCCATCAGGACTGTAAATTAACCAGCCATTCCAGCAAGAAATGGCCATGCCCAGACACAAGTACTTGCGTGGCAAGGAAATAGACTGCAGGGGCCTGAGACTCTGCAAATCACCCCTACAGAGGTGGGGGTGGCGACTACTATCAGATGCAGCAGAAACACAATTTAATAGATAGCCCCTAGAGTCATGTGGGAGGAAACTGCAGCCAGCAGTTTAAGGAGCCCTTGTAGGGTCTCTAGGGATTGCTGTGGGACATCGTTCCCTGGTGTCTGGGGAAAATAGCTCAGCCTACTGAGTTGCAGGCTCCAAAAGCAGTGAATTTGAGCCTGGCTATGTTTTGCATTACAAGCACCAGCACAAAAAGGCCAGCAAGGGCCCCCTGGAGTGTGGCACTCCAGGGACTGGGGCTAAGGAACAGAGCAACCCAAGCCCCGAGCCTGGAACTGTGGAATCTCTCCCTGCCAGACTGTGGGTCTAGGGCAGAAAGCAGCAGCAGTGCTATCTGGACCAGACTGCACCAGGAGGCCAGGGACCCTGCAGGGTATCAATTGATCCCAGCCACAAGCTGGGAATTCAATACTCTCTCCACCAGCAGAGTTTGTACCTGGCATGCAGGTATGCTCATGACTGAAAGTAGCTCAAGTGACTGTAACAAGCAGATCTGGAATGGTGTCCCAGGGGCCATCAAAGCTCAGCAAACCAGGTCATAAATTCAGAACATAACAATTGCTGACTTTGCTGAGCCTAAACCCACAGGTCACAGAGGCCACAATCAGAAGAGCAGCACTGGTCTCTGGGGCGCATTAAGTCCCAACCAGCAGGCTGCAAGCTCTGAATAGAACATCATAGTCTTGGGCTCTCTGAAGTTTGGGCCAGGAGAACAGTGACCTGAAGCCAATCAGAGACTCCTGTTTCTTGCACTAAGAAATTATATCTAGTTAAAGAGGCTCTGAAGGACAAGCTCAAAACTTTGATTATCTGAGTCAGATTGGTAGAGGTGAAGACATACCCCCAGCACAGACCTTATTATAAGAAGATAACAAATAAACAGGGGACTCACACACAAAGAGTAAGAAGATGCCAAGACAACAGAAACACAAATCCAAGAAGTCTGAAAATATGAGAACAAGGAATAATGAGGAAAAAATAAACTCCCACAACTAAACAAGAATGGAGATCACCAATACTGGTCTGCAAGAAATGCAAGAAGGAGAATTCCAAAATTTGATCTTTAATATGATGAAAGGCCTCAAAAGTGTAAGGAAATGAAAGAGGAAATTGAGGCTTTAAGAAAGAACCACAAAGAGGATCTGAATGAAATGAAGGAGTCAATAAATGAATTGAAGACAGCAATAAAAACCGAAGGCTAGGTCACATGGAAAATAAGGTCTGTCTTGGAAAACAGTTCATTCAAAATTGAAAGCATAGTCAACAGTATACAGAAGATATTACAACAACACAATCTATACATCTAACAAATATGGAACAATATGAAATGCCCACAATTATGGGTAAAAAGGCATTGAAGAAGGTCTAGAAGCACAGACCAAGGGTAGCAGAAACCTCTCTAAAAAAATAATTTCAGATAATTTTCCAAACGTAGAAAAAACTTGGATATCCACATGTAGGAGACATACAGAACACTGTTAAGATAAGATCAAAGAAGGACCTCCCCATGCCACGTAATAATCTGAATGATTAACATAGAGGCCAAGGAAAAAATCTTAAATGCAGTAAGAACAAAATAATGGGTGACATTCAGGGACAAAGCAATAAAAATCCCTCCAGACTTCACAACCCAAGTCCTGAATGCCAGAAGAGACTAGTATGAAGTACTCCAGACCTTGGAAGAAAACAATTTCCAACCAAGACTGATATATCCAGCAAAGATATCATTCAATATTGATGGAGAAATAAAAACACTCCAAGATAAGCAGAATCTTAAAAAATTCATGACTACCAAGCTAGCACTAGAGAAAATACTTAAAGAAATAAATCATAGAGAAGAAAAAAGAAGCAAATTATAAAAGCAGAGAAGAGGTGAACTCCACCAGATGGACAACTAAGCAAAGGAGAAATAACACTATATCAAACAGAATATAGAACACAAAATGACAGGAAACAAAAATCATATTTCAATAATAACATTGAGTGTCAAAGGTCTTAATTCTCCAATTAAAAGACATAGACTGGCAATGTGAATTTAAAAACATAATCCAACTATATGCTGCTTGCAAGAAACTCATCTTATGGATTTAGGTGTCACACAATGTCTTTGGGACCAAATCACAGGTAGCCCCAAACATTCAGACCATTCTCTTACACTGACAATTGGCTGTAATAGGTTCAGAATCCCCCATGGCTGTGAAGTCTTGTCTCCCAGATCTTAGCCACCAAAAAACAGGACTTTAGTGAACAATCAGAAAATAGGAAATAGCAGCCAAACGAAGTCCAACTATCACCCATTTTGGAAAATACCCCATAAAAAAACAGATCTGCTACATGACTGCAGTTGCTAGCCCCATTGGCACCCATCACCACCTCCTACCCCACCTGACCAATCATCCAGTCTGGCAAACAGGATCCTGACTCTGCCATCCTCATGGGACAGCCCCACCAGCTTGAGTCTTGTTCACCACCACCACCAACAACAACAACAACAAAACAATACTAAAAAACTGCAGGACCTAGGTGACTTTCTCCAGTCTATCTTCCAAACACACAATCCTACTTGGCCTGAATGCTGTCAGCTTCTCCTGACTCTTCTTAACACTGAAGAAAGTTGTTGCATTTTACAGGCAGCAGCCCACTGGGCTAAAAAACAAAAAACAAACAAAAAAACCCAGCAAAAGTCCTAATCCCCAAGGCTTATGCTTAAGAATGTCTGCCAGCAACAGACCCTTACTGAAACCCAAATGATCCCAGAAACAGGCAAAACTAGAGGCATACTGAGAAGCCCTCCTCCTGGGACTTCAAAAGGGGGACATAAAAGCCATCAACATTGCCAATCTTGGGGAAGTCCTTCAAAAGTCTGATGAAAACCCCAGTGTCTTTTGTGAGTGATTCTATGAAGCTTATCACACCTTTACTCCATTTGACCCTGAAACACTCCCAAACCAACAAATGATTAACACTGCCTTCATCAGCGAGTCCTAGTGACATTTGCCACAAACTACAGAAACCAGAAGGATTTGCCAGAATAAATGTTTCCCAACTCCTTGAGGTAACAAGTTTTTCATCAACCATGATATGGAAGAAAAACGAGAAGCAGGTTGGAAAATGTGATGGAAATCTGACCTCATCTCAGCAGCATGGAACATAGTCCTCCATGACAAGCCAAACCAGAAACCAACAGGTCAAGGGCCCTGTGAGGAGCCACCAGGCCTCTCTCCAGCTCCTCTCCTGACAGTCAGCCAGGCTGGTTTGTCTGATGACTAAAGGGGACCAAGCCCTCAAAGCCCCTGAGGGGCCCATGACACACAATCTTGAACCAGAGCAGAACACCCAGTGATGAACAGTTCAATAGCTCCCCACCTCTGCCTCACTAACCAACATATTGACATAATTGAAACAACACACAAAGCCTCCAGAAGACATTTTATACCTCCACCACAGATGTACTCTAGGGGCCAGACTTTCCAGCTGCACTGCTGGGTCAAGACCTCCTCAGCAAACTCAGAACAACTATCACCTTTCCAGATGAGGGAAAAATGCCAACCTCTTGGCTAATTTGCTTCCTGAAAATGCTCTAAGAAGAATAAGAGAGACTGTTCTAGGGGCCCAGAGATTATAGCCTAGAGGCCCACTGTAGGAGTTGTGAACAATCCAGCTAAAATGGCTACACATACCCAATCCCCTAGCTGGCCCTGGAAAAAATCCAGCCCCATTTAAAGAGACTTCAACAACATGGTATTATCACATCATGCCAGTCCCAGTGAAACACACCTCTTTTTCCAGTCAGAAAGTCAAGAACCCAGGTCCACCAATCAGTACACTTGGACTTACTGCTCCAAGAGTTTAAGGACTCTCCCACTATTTTTGGAGAGGCCCTGGCCTGTAATCTCAAGTCTTTTCCTTCCTATACCTTGGGCTGCACCCTCCTCCAGTATGTTGATGACCTCCTCAGACACAAAACTCTTGAAGGCTATGCCAGAAAAACAGGCCAACTGAAACAATGTGATTACAAGGTCTCTGAAAAGGGTCCAATTCTGCCAGCAAAAAGTAAATTATCTGGGATTCACCATCCAGAAAGGGAAAAGACTATTGTAGGCAGGTAAAAAGGAGAAAGTCCAAGCTATTTCTGCAAACTGAAAAACCCTCCAGGAATTTCTGAGAATGGTAGAGGTCTGTCACATTTGGATTCCGAACTTTGTTATCACAGCAAAACCCCTTTGTGTGGAAAAAAAAGAATAGGCCTTTCAACAACTTAAAAGGCAACTGCTAAAAAGTCTTTCACCTTGATTGTCTCCAAAAAAAAGGAAGACAGGATCCAGATTCTGGTCCAACAATAGATGCCAGGATTACTGTATGAAAGCTCTTGTATACTGTTAAAGGTGGTACATACCTTGAATCCAGTCACTTTGCTTCTACTCAGTGATGAGCCATCGATCTGGGACTATAGAAAAGTACTGACACAAATCCAGTCAGGGAGGCCACACTTAAAAGCAAACCATGGATCAACCTTTGTTGCAAAAGTCACCCAAAATGTGGCATTTCCCCTGGGCATCACCTGGGAGCTTCACTCTGCATATGGGCCACAGAGTTTGGACAGAATAGATAGGACTAACAAAAATGGGTATTAAAATTATGTACATATATATGTTAGGTAAGGTTCAAGCCTTACCTTTAGTCCTATTTAAAATTACTCTCTCTTTGACTAAGGACTATTTTGTCCCTCCAGGAAAGCCTCAATGGAAAAAATACAGGCGGGGGGGGGGGCAAACCCTAAAGCTGCTACATTCCAATTAAAGTATTGGCTTTCTCTTTTTCCTTCTGTTTATATTCTAAGTTTGCAGTCCTAGCTAAAATGTAAACATGTGAAAAGAAACTATAACTCTTTAAAGTCCAGGCCACTATAAAACTTGGAGTAATGATTTTAATTTGTTTTTTACTTTGTTAAAAATGTACAAAATTATTTCAAAATGTAAAATAAAGAAGGGAATTATGGCAATAAGGAGTCAGTATGTAGGAACGAGAGAGAGAGAGATAAAGAAGGTACGTGAGTATGAGAGATTTTGGTAAGGAAGGATAAAAGGAAAGGAGAATATTTTAGAAATAAGAAAATATCTTGTATGGTGAATTTTATCCTAAAATTGTCCCAAGTGGGAAAGGGAAGGGTAATATCAGCAGCAAGTCACAGAAGGTTTGAGTACATCAAATGTTTGTGGAGGATGACACTTATGAAAAGGAATACTCCATGTGTGATAAAGATGGTTATATTTAAAAATTATTCAAATGTTTACAGTGAGATTCTATTAAGATAATTTTCTGTGTTTTCTACTGTCTCTATTTTCTATGTTTATCTAAATTTCACCTCAATTGTGAAAGTTAACTCCCATGTAACTATAATGCTATATTTGTGCTTCCCAGATGTTAAAAATATATACATTAGTATTAGACAAAATATCAGTCAGTTTAGCTATCCCAGGACATCACAGCCTCCTAAAGATAGCAGCCCCAGAGACAACCCACTTGACTACTTATGATAAATCTGAAAAGTCAAGCAAGCTCATGAGGAGGATGACTCGCCCCGCTCCATTCACACTCAGAAGCTGACAAGACAGTGCATGACAGAAGACTGAAAAGCACCACATTTCAGGCCACAAAACAGGACTCTAAATTTTATGTCATAAATGCTTTAAGACTGACTTTATTAGTGGGATTTATGGTGGGCTTAATTTTAACACTTAGATGTCTACCCAATTCAACTTTGAATTGCTAAAGTGGCAATCACCATTTGTATATTCAAAATTGTCAAACCTATTACTGTCAGATTTGATGTATGTCAGATTATATCTTGTGGCAGCCTGGAAAACCAGTAACAGTTCTCCCAGGCTGGCAAATACTGCTGGTCTTGTCTCAAAGACAAAGAAGGAGGAAATGTTGGAAGCCTTAGTCATCAGCTTTGAGATCACCTCAGTTTGGCTTGGGAGGGGCACAAACTGCCCAACCAAATAGGAGATTTGTTTTCATGTAGACAAATCTCCAAGGACCAAATGGGATTGATAAGTCAGGACTCTGACATATGCAGAGGCCCTGACAACTTCCTTGCTTACCCTTTCCTTCTCTGATTCATCTGTGACTGCCTTGAGTTTTTCCATGACTGCTTTCCTGTGATTAACCATTTCTTACAATGTTTTGGTTAAAACCCTCAATATAAGCCAGGCGTGGTGGCGCACGCTTGTAATCCCAGCATTCGGGAGGCTGAGATCGGAGGATCCGGGTTCGTGGCCAGCCTCAGCTACCTAGTGAGGCACTCCGCAACTTAGTGAGACTCAGTTTCAAAATAAAGAATAAAAAATAGGGCTGGGGGTATAGCTTGGAGGTAGAATGCCCCTGAGTTCAATCCCCAGTACCGCAAAAAAAAACAACAAAAAAACAACAACAAAAAAAACACCCAACCCTCAATATAAGAAAGACAAAGGTAGAAGGAGAACTAGGAGAAATATCTCTCTTCTCCCCAGCCCTTTCAGCTGCCCTGTTCTCTAGTAATAATTTTCTCTAAAAATAATTATGACTTCATTGTCATTCATGTGATAGACTTCTAATCTATAAGTCAACATCAACACCATCCATGACACTACCTTAAGATAAAATATTGGCTCCATCAGTGCATGAACATGTCCTGGATCTTAGAAAGTAGAGGTAGTGGCTTTAGACTAGAGGTCTAAAGTCCCTGGTTCTTTCCCTAGTTCTGATGGCAAATTGTTGACTGCTCTTGAGCCCTTTCTTTCCAGGGGCCCTCAGTACTCAAATTCCAGGGGTAGTTATCCCTATGTCTTAGAGTTTTGATGAATGTTTAATGAGAAAATGGTTTTGAAAATCATAGCGAAGAACTATATAAGATAGCTTTGTTTTCATGGTTCTCAGCAATGGAAGCTGCAGGCTGAGAGGTTAACTATTGTTTTACCCATTTGTCTTGATCAACATTCTCCCTGTCATAATCCAAAATGACTGACCACACAATTTAGAGGAAGGAAGATTTATTTGCTCACAGTTTTTGGAGATTTAGAGGTTCAGTCCAGGTCAGGCCAGATCTGTGGAGCTCAAGGCATGGTGGTGGGAAGTGAAAAGAGGGAAAGCACTAGACTCTGCTCTCACATCATGGAGAGAACAAGGGGAGGAGGACTGGGGGTATAGCTCGGAGGTAGAATGCCCTTGGGTTCAATCCCCACTACCTCAAAAAAAAAGTGAACAAGTCAAATATTCAGTAGCAATGAGCTTATCTTGACATTTTTCATGATTTACTGAGGCATTAAAAACTTTTGCCAATGTTTACATTTAATAGCATCTGCTTTGGTGAAATTATTGTGGTTCCCAACTGTGATTTCAATAGTTCTTGGAGTAGTGGGGCATTTGTAAATTTCTGCCAGAAAGTAATAGCAAAGAATGACAGTAAAAAAAAGTTAATCAAACAGAAACTAGTGAGTGGAGATTAAATGAAAAAAAAAAGGAAAATTATGTATGGGAGTATGGATGAATGGACAGATATATAGATAGGTGTGTAGGTGTGTATATATATTTTACTTCCATTTTTTTGTTACTTGATATAGAAGGGAAAACCTGATAGAAAAATTAATTATAGTCACAATAGCATTCCCTACTTTCCATCTCTTCTTCTAGCCCAAGACGAGTCAGCTGGGGCCTTTGTATTTTAATGCCTACAAAAGAAACTGCAAATTCAAATTCCTAAAAACTGAAGATCATGGGCCCCTCAAGCTTCTCACTAGAGCCAAACATTGAGAATTTTATGTAAAACATTCTAAAGACTGGACCAAATTTTTGTTAAAAGCACACACTTGCAGATCCAGTCAAAAATATTAGGTTAAATCCATGAAATTGCCACTTTATAGGGTCACATGTTGGCTGTTAGAGATATGTGATCTAAGGTAGTTTTTTTCTGGGGGTGTCATTTTTAAGTTGAGGTACATGACACACAGTATCGTGTCTGGTGCATTAATACTGAGTATGCAACTTATTGAATCTTGAATTCTTAGATACCTGTGTCTGTGGGTCCACCACCCAGATGGAAACGTAGACCATTTTAGTACTTGCAAGGTTACCCTCTGCTCTTTCCCTACCAATACTACCTTCCCATTGAGAAGATCTTACAGAAATGAAATGGGGTAATTGATTCAGGGATAGTGAGTTGCCCTGAAGCTATGAAGGGAGGGATTTGGGTAGATTTAGGGGTGGTAGAAGGAGATGTGTGGGAACATTGAGGAGGGGGTAGCTCTAACATATTACTCTCAGGAAACTTCCTAGATAGGCACCCTGAGTTCAGAAGGGGCTTCCAGGCCTAGGCTAGGCTTGGTGTGGAATGAGTGGAATGACCCTCTTGGAGTCAGCCTTGTATGTATTGTGTGGTTCTGGCATGTGGGGAGCTCAGAACTTGTTAGCCTTAGGAATTGAAGACATTTGAAGTGTGGACTATGTAGGAATGCAGGGTTCCTGTAGATCCTGAGGGCAGAGAGAATACCTCTGTAGAGACTCTTTAGCCTATCAATAATAACCAGTGAGGAAGGCAATGAGTGAGCCAGACTCATTTATTTAGGAGAAAACAATTATATAATCCTTCTGTTTCTTGCATTACATGCCAGGGAACAAAACCATATATGTTACATTTATTTTGTGTGAACTTTTTAAATTGTCACAGCCATCTTGCCAGGCTGTGTTCCAGGTTGCATAAGCTGACAGTAGATTTTAACCCTTTGTCCAATCTATTAGGGATTGCACAAATGAGGCAAAATAAGTGCTGCTTCTTAGCCCATAGGCTAACAGATTTTTATATTTTCCCTACAGGTCTTAGAAGTCTTTGCTCTAATAACAAAGGGGAGGTTTTAGAGAGTGAGACATTGCAGGGCATTCAAGACCATCAATGAAGATAGACTCAGAGTTGCAACTTTTTCTAATCCCGGGGGGAATCTACTGACATTCCTCTGTGGTGAGAAGAGATGCAAATGACTTTGCCACCTGTGAAGTCAGCATGGCAGCAGAACCTCAATTTTCACCTGGTGATTTATCATATTTTATTAATAAGGCTTTTGAACTGTCTTCTGAACTTCTTTCTTAGATTAAAGTGAGTTTTGTTTTGGCAAGTGCTAATGGTTCCTATTGTAACTCTTGCTTGTTGCTTTCCTTTTTGTCTGTTCTCAAGGTGCAGATTCACACATTTGTCCTTTTATTTAAGGTGACTACAAAGGCAGAGTGTCTCACCTAGGTCTTGTGGATGTACTAACAGCTCCCTTGACCTGGTCAGGATACACTAAAGACTTTTGTGGGCCAGCTCCTATGAGCCTTGCTTCTCTCTTTCCCCTGACATCAAATGAATATGAGAGTCTCCTTGTTCAAATGGAGGGGTTGGGGGTGGAGCCTAGAGTCCCAATCCCAGACCTGGTAGCTACTTTGAATGTCAGGCTCTTTCCTTAGGTAGTATGTAAAAACACAGAAATAGAAATCAATTAATACTGGCCATTACTATTGTGTAAATACTGGATTCACAGAGCTGAGCCATGTTCCTTATAACTAAGGTCACAACAAACACCACAGCCCTGCAAGGAGAGTGGTTTTATTTATTTTAACATGTAAGAAAACTGATATTAGAGAATATTAGATAATTTGGCCTAATGACTCTGGGCTTGGATTTATAATCCATGTCTCTCTGGTCCTAAATCCGTGTGTTTTCAGTTCATCAGGAACCAAAGACACAAATCTATATAAAGATGAGGCCAGGAAAACTTCACAATTGTGGAATCTGTCCAAAATGAAAATGCAGGGTCCATGTTCAAACATTTAGACAGTGATAACAGAGCATTAAACCAAGCATGGAGCCTTTCTTTATGTGGGCCCCTATGAAATTGCACAGGTCACATAATCATGAAGCTGACCATGGTTAAGGCAGATTGATGTAATGTATATTACACTCAAATAGACAAACACAGATAGCAAACAAAATACTGAACGGTACGTGTTACAAGAAGGAAGTCAGACTCACTTCCATTGATTTTGCCATTGAGAAATGCAGACCTTGTATTATCAGGTCTCAATTTCAAAAGAACCCAATACAAATTTGAGTTTTTGTGGAGAGGTGCCTAAAGTTAATTTGATAACTTTTCTATATAATGCTAGTTCTTCCCTCTTTTTGATAATAGAACACAGTTTCTACAAGGCAGAATTATGCTCAGCTGGAAACTGTTCTTAGACTCCACTGTTGGAAGGGAGGTCATATAACAGTCCTGGCCAGTGAGAAGAAGTCTGATGGGGACTTTTGGGGGAGTTATACTCCTTCCTTCTACATGTTCTCTCTCTCCCTCTCTCTCTCTTCTTGGCTGAGACAGAGCAGTCACAGAGCACCTATGATGATGAAGTAGTCCTGAATACAAAAGCACAAACTGAGATTGGTGAGACACAAAGACAAGACACTTGGGGTGTAGGTAACATCTGGGAGCCACCATTGCATCCCTGAACCATATCCCCTGAATTTTCCATACTACTCGGAAAATAACGCCTTTATGGAGTTAAATCATCTTATTTGGGTTTCTCATACAATAGTCAGATGAAACAGTTTTAAAATACAGAAAGCAAACCAAACAAAGCACAATCATGGGTTGCAGATACAGTCATTGTCCCATGGTTGTGCAACAGCGTGCTGAGTAAAAGCCAGTAACACACATACCCTTTGTTTTTTTAGCTTCCTGTTTTCACTATCTAAATGTGAAAAGGCTTTCTCTTTAGGAGTCACATTTCAGTTCTGTACCTACTGTAGTAGATGTCACCAGGGAGACATCTACTGTTCTTTCCTCTTTCTAGACACATGAAAGACATACTTCTCAGCCCCTTTGCAGTTAGGTAGGCCCTTGTGATGACTTCTGGCTAACTAGTATTAGTCATATCTCAGCTGAAGCTCAGAAGACTGTGAAAGCCCTATGTGAGTATGTTTCCCTTGCTGTGACAACTGAGGAGTCCTTATGTTGAGATGGTATAATCACAAGATCAGAGCAGGCTGAATCACCGAGTCCTTAGAAGGAGGATAATTGCCCCACAAAGTCATCTGGATTCACAGTGGACTTTATAGTGGTAAGAAATAAATATGCACCAAGCCATTACATTTTAGGATTATTTAGACTAGACATAGCTAACTAATTTACCTCCTAACTCCATGAAAAATCTTCACTAATGTGAAGGACTTGGGAGCTCAGATTAGAATGCTTAATCTCAGGATATATTCCTCAATTACGTTGCCTCTTCTGAGTGGTAAGATTTGTGGCAGCATAATGAGGATAGTTGAGGGAGCAGAAATAAGTTACATAACTCAGGTATCTTCCACATTGTAGGCATCAGCTATGGTCTAAAAGTATGAAAGAATGAGCACCGAGTTTAGTGAGCTGGGGTCTAGGTCTCCACTTGTGCCCACACAAAACTCTCTGCCTCCAATTACTATCTCATCTACCTATAATCACTGTTAAAAATGAAAAGTCTTAGCTAGGTGTGGTGGTGCACGCTTGTAATCCCAGCATTTGGGAGGCTGAGACCAGAGGATCCGGGTTCGCGGACAGCCTCAGCTACCTAGTGAGGCATTCCACAACTTAGTGAGACCCTGTTTTAAAAAATAGGGCTGGGGGTATAGCTCAGAGGCAAAATGCCCCTGAGTTCAATCCCCAGTACCGCAAAAAAAAAAAAAAAAAAGTAAAAAGTCCTGGTTTAAACTATCTGAGGCTACAAAGGCAATGATCTGGCATAGGAAACAAGAAGCTCTGTTTCAGGTATGACTACATCATGCTATAAATCTTATCTCACATTTCACTATTATCTCACAGCTATTTTCTTTTGGTTTAGAGTCACTTTTAAGCAAGCTTTCCATATATGGTGGGCCCCAGAACTCCAGCTTTCATCTGACAAGCTTTAAGAGTCGGCACAACTTCCCCTATATATTTCACAGGAACATTCTGGCCAGCCAGGCAGCTTCCCTGAAGCTCCTGACAGGAGAGCCCATGTCGGAGCTTAGAATGCTCAGAGCAAACAGCATGTGGATGACCCTTTGCCTGGGAGCCACCTGATACTTCCAAGTCTTGGGGATTTTTCTCTTCTCTGAATATCCTCCAGGTTTCCTTGTAATTCATCTAAACCCTTTCCCTATTCTATATAACCTTTATATATGGTCCTGGTAAATAAAGAAAATAAATAAATGATAGGTTACTATGATTCCTGATTAACCATTTTATGGAAACACTTGGAGCTATGCTATACCCATGTAAAGTAGAGTACCTATGGTCCATCTGAGGGTGTTCACTATCTCTACCAAGGATAAACTGTATGTACATGCACATTTATGTGTGTGTGTGTGTGTGTGTGTGTGTGTGTGTGTGTGTGTGTACATGTGTTGGCCTGCATGTGTGCCTACTTACCAGGGACTTATAAAGTTTGTGCGTTGTAGTGTCAGTACTTGGCAGGTACTATGTAACAGTAATGGCAGCAACTTCTGCTTAAACAACAATTGTGTATGAGGCATTCTGTTAAGCATTAGACAGGAGTGTCATAGATTGGGTTTCACAGATCCTGAGATGATAATTTATGAGAAAAATTGAGCAGGAGCTATTTCCAGTAGGAAAGTGGGAAGTAGAACCAGGAAGGGGAGGTAGCTAAGCAAGGATGTAGTATCAAGCCAAGACTCATAGACAATAACTTTGGAGGCAGTATGGGTCAGATTTTAGACCTGCCCAAATCAAAGGCAAGAGGCCTGGTGCATTTTCATTCATTTATAGGCCAATGCCATCAGACATTGGTTAAAGGAAGACTGTGGTCACAGATGAGGGGGAGTGTGTACATTTCCTGGTATTTTTGTATTTTCTTCTTTGAGGGCACACAAAGTAGGTTCCATAAGCCTGAGATCAAACTTAAAACAAACCGTTTTTGGGACAAGGGGGATGATGAGGGAATGGTAAAGTGATCCAAGGGAATAATGGCCAAAGCCTGACAGCATCTGCTACAATGAGTTGAAGTGGAGAAAATTCAGCTCAACCCAAACTAAGGCACATCTTGTGCTTATTATTTTCACTTGAATATAGGAATACTGAAGTTTATACAGGTGAAGCAACTAGATCACACACTTCATAAGTAGAATAGCTAGAATTTGAACCCAGGCTTTCCAACTCTTGACTCTGAATGTGTGAGGTTACCAGATCCCTAGGAGAGGGATGGCCCACTGGGGTTGACCTCATCTGAAAGGAGAGTAAAATGATGATCAAAGGTCATGTTCCCATGAAAATCACAAGGTTTACTGCAGCAGACAGAGGATTCTCAGGGTTTGGTTCCAACTTTAAGATTTATAAACCAAGATCGAGTCCCGTTGCTCTTCCTAGACAGATCCCTGGATGTGTAATCAGTGATATAATGATGGAAGATTTGACTCCATAAAGAAGACCCAGCATCAGAAGTCTAAGTCTGGGAGGCCTGAAGAATGGATGGGAAAGCCCAGCATCCAAAGTATGCTCTTAGTGGAATCAATGGCAGCGTTCTGTACCAAGAGCTCTGCTGCCACTTCTAGGAAATACATATTACAAATGACCCTATGTTACAGATATAAACAGAGGAAAAAGCAAGAGTAAGCCCTTAATAAAGATCATTTTTTCCCAGAATTCCATATGGTGAGCACATATTTCTTATGCTATATCACATTTCTCAAGAATAGGCAACTTACTAAAAGCTGTTCTTCACTGGACCCTTATGAGGGATATTAGTTAGGGGAGGGTCATGTAGGCCATCTGAAACTCACCTCCAGATGGCTTAAGCAGTTACCACCAGCTGAAGGGGCTAAAGTGACTCACACAACTCAAAGACTCTAGAGACTGATCAGAGTTCAAATGGTGTCATTGGATGTATTTCAAACTCTACTACAGTACTTGATTTTATTTTCTTCTGTGATAGCCTCAGACTTGTGTAGAATCCTCCTATTTGTTGCCAAATGACCCTTACTGACTTCAGGTTTATTTATTGCAGATTTGTCATCTCAGTGGAAAGAAAGCACCACTTTCTCAAGGGTTCCAGCAAAATTCCCAGGGCTGAGACTCTTTGGCTCAGGTTGAATCACATGCCCATCCTAGAGCCAATCTTTTGCTTCTAATTGGCCAGGTCTTGGTCAAATCACCCCCTGGGATGTACATGTAAGGTTGTGTGCATGTTTTTTTGTGTGGGTATAGACATGCCCGAACTTTTTAGCTTGAGAGAAGGGGACATTTGATTCCCTAGAGAAAGATTAGGGAATCAAAAAGCCTCAGGGTGAGGGCAAGCCAGAGAACAAATGTAGCTCTTGATCTTAGGTAGTTCTATCTGTGCCTGAGATGAAGATTCATGTGCAAGTTTCAGGGAAGTGCTCCTAGAAAACAGGCAAGGAAAAGGAAAAAAGAGGGAGAAGGCCATATAGGGAAAGGAAAAAAACTGTAGGAGGGGCTGTTGGTCCCCTACCCAGCTTCCCTTTACTGAATTGGTATGCCAATCCCTTAGTTGCTTGAGTGTGGGCTACTAGTAATTCACATTCTCTCTGGAGAATTACCCTATAGTTTACATCTCCTGAGGTTTGGCCCAGAGTCAAAAAAAGACTCAGTGACATGATGATATGAAAGTCCAGCTCCCAAAGCTGGGTGTGGTGGTGTATACCTATAATCCAACTTGACAAGACCTTCAGAAACTTAGAAAGACCCTGTTTCAAAAATTTAAAAAATGAACTGGCAGTATAGCTCAGAGGTAGAATGCCTCTGGGTTCAATCCCCAGTACAATAAATAAATAAATAAATAAATAAATAAATAAATAAATAAATAAATAAATAACAATAAAATAAAACAAAAACAAAAAAACAGAAAGTTAGCTCTCTTGATTTTTTTTTTTTTTTGTATTGAGAATTGAACCTAGGAGCATTCTACCCACAAGTTATACCCCTAGCCTGATTTTTTATTTCTTATTTTAAAACAGGGTCTCACTAAATTCCTGAGGCTGGTCTCAGACCTGTGATCCTCCTGTCTCAGCCTCCCAAGTACTAGAATTACAGGTGTGTGCTTAAGTGGGACAATTAGATGTTGCTATTTATCATCTCAGAATATCCTGTATGATCAGGCTAAGGCCAGACTTCAGCAAAGGTGGGCTTTGAATACTTAAACTAATCATTGCCTAAAGATCCCAGAGTTCAAGGAATAGAGTGGGAGGAACATAACTTCTAGGCATTCCCCACTGTATGTACGGGTGAAGTGGCTCCAGAAGCCCAAGGAAAGTTCTTGAAGACTTATGCTTTGGATTTAGGATGACCTCAGGTGATAGACAAGGCAGCCATGTTGGAGATGGGACTTGGGTTCTGGGGAAGGGTCCTTGGGGACTTGGCCTAGGAGAGTGTTTCCTGGGCAGGCTGATGTACCTTCCAGTTCTCTCTCCCTTGCTGCCACGAGCTGATAATATACTCTTTCATTTTTCTCTCTGCTACTTGCCATCATGCTCTAAGGACTTGTAGCCCCAGCTCCAGAACCATAAGTAAATAAATCTTCCTTCCTTAAGTTGTGTTCATCAGGTATTTTAGGTCACAGCAGTGAGAATGCTGACTGAAACAAAAACTGTTGCAGGCAACTTTTTTGTTGTTGTTGTTGTTGTTGTTGTTGTAGCAAAGCCCATAAAATAGGAGATAGGCACACCAAGACAATGTAAAGCATTTAAAGGGATTGAGTGAGTTACTGACATTATCTGTCTCATAGGTTAAAAAATCAGGTTGCAGAAAACTCTGGGGATCAGGATTTCTAAATTGGTACCAGCTTAACTACTGGAAGCCATAAGAGTACTTTAATTAGCTGACAACAGGTGGTTGTTTATCAATTTGTTGCTACTTATGTAATAAGAAGTACAGAATACAGTACTTCTAAATCCTTGTAGTGGAATATTTTTCCTTTATTGAGACTGTGTTTATATAGACGCACATTAGTTTAAACTTTTTGACCTCATTTGCATTCTAAAATTATAGTGCCATGATTTTCTTATCCCAAATGCATTCACTCTTAATTAATCCTAACCACTCTCAAGCTTCCCTGATTTCTATTATCACTATTTAAAGTTGAGAAGACTTTTAATGGATCTAAATCGCATATTCAAATTAGTTTCTTTTTCTAAAGTTATAATGACTTGAAATTTTATTTGATTTGAGCCCAAAGTATTACCTGAGAAGTAATTTGATTGTTTTACAATTTAAATCATCTGTGTGGAATAAAATTCATTAACCTTATTTACATGTGTGTGAAAATTATGGCACTCTAGCCAATTAACAATTTTAAAAAGTGTGTAGTGTTTTATGCCATGAAACTTTGACTTGTGCTGCACCTCTGTCATCTATATTTCTGAACCCGTTAAGCTGCAGAAATCTTGAGTTAGGAATTGATTTCTGGCTTGGGCAAAAACTCTAGTGATTTAGTTGTCTGCCTAGACATTGTTGGATGTACAAATTGTAACTTCTCCTCCAGGGACTGAGAGAGCAGTGGCCTAAGGTTCAACATCAGTGTAATCTTCCTAAGATAATGAGAAAGCACACTGACCCCAAGAGAACCTGGTATAAAGGTGCTTGCTGGGAGTTTGAGGCCATAGTCTAGGAGAAGTCAGATTTGGGGCATAGAATCTTTTCTTTTAGAGTTCTATCCTAGAGTAGCATAAACATATCATTCTCTGGCCAGCCCTTCATGGACACAGTGCTGGAGAGCCTTCAGCAAACCTCTAGGAATGGAGTGGAGATGGCAGTCTATGGTGTGGTCAAGATGTGACACCCACAAGGGTCAATGGTGGCTATAGGTCTAGCGTAGACTTTGGGTTGAGTCCAGGTTTTGCCACTTGCTACTTGTGCAGTAGTCTAGTCTCCTATCACCTGAACTATTGATATAGCCTCTTCATAGGTCCCTTATACCCATGCTTCCCCCACCTCCAATATTTCCTTCACTCGATAGCCAGGATGACTATTCTGAAGCATGAAGACAATTGTATCAAAACTTACTCAATAAGCTTCTTATTGCTACCTATATGGACAGAACTGATTACCTTGATCAACAAAGCCTGCCTTCCCCCACACTTGCCCCATGGAAACATTGCCCTTCTTTGATCTCTGTACTAAACATTCTTCCTCTTGCTCCCATGCCTTTGCACATGCTGTTCCTCCAGATGGATTTTCTTTCCCTCCTCTCTTCTTTGCAAAATCATCTCCAAGTAATCATTCTGGTCTCAAGAGTCACTTTGGCTTTTTTGACTAGATCAAGTCCCCTCTACAGGTTCACCTGGGGCTCCTATAGAGGAGATTGCTGATCTTCCTCTTTTTCATGACCCTGGCCACAGTCTCAATTTTCCATTTGATAATGTGATGAGATATATCATATCTCTCTAAATCAAAGGCTTTGTGTAGGCCAGGGCCAGGTAGACCTTTGCTTACTCTTCGATACCCACCACACAGCTCCACAATTAGCATGTGTTGAATTAATAATGAATAAATATGACTTTATCATTCCCTTAATTAAAGACAGGTAGAACTTATTCTTGCAATATCCTTAAGGTTACTATTGAGTAAGAAATCATATCTAAGTCATCTAGCTAGATATGTACCCATAGCTATCCATCTTAATCCTCTCTTGAAGATCTTTAGGCTGCTGAGGTGGGAGCCTGTAGTGTTGATGACAGGCCGGAATTTCAATTAGAGATCTTGTATACACCTGATCCCAGATAGGAGCGTGCAGAAACCATACCACAGCACTCTGATTCACACCTCTGTCTTTGACTTTATATTTCTTTCATTCTTGGCAGTGAATCAAATAAAAAATAAATAGTAAAGAGAATGAAAACAGTTCATTGCTTTGGGAAGCTTTGTCTTGAATTTCAGATTCCTCTTGAGATCTGCTTGAAATGAGAAATCAGGATGACAGCTTCCACACAACAGGTACTTCCCCTTAAGACTTAGTCTTTCTCAGGGTCTGGACAGACCTGAGCCTGATGATTCTCTCTGAGCTGGACTATTGAGTGCCATACACTATTGGATGCCAGAAACATCACTGACCAGAGCTTTCTCTTATTTTTACCTTGTCTTTAGCTGAGTTTGCATTTTGGCTGCAGTAGGAGAATGTCATTGAGTCCTTGGGAAAGTCCCAGAATTTCTAGACCTTACTTTTCTACCTATTAAATAAAAAGAGCAGTATTTGGCTCAGAAAGATCATTAGAATATTTGGGTTGGGTGAGGGGGATTTCTTTAGAAGAGAAAAAGAATTCTGGGAACTGTTATAGTCTAGAGACTTCACTGGTCTGTTCAAGTCACATTTTCCTTCAAAGGGTAAACAGCAGCCCAAGTGGAGAAACGTGGTCTCAGCACCACAGAGATCATACCCCAGTTTTTATTTTGCTTCTGACATTCTCAATTATCTTGATCCATTGTTATCCTCTTTCTTGGTCTTGGATTTTCCTTTAGTAAAATTAACATCTTCATATTGACTTACATATGGTCTAAAATTCCTTAGCCAACTCAGTCTCCCACTCATTTGAGCCTTGGAGCTTTCCACAGTATTCCAAGTAGCTCTGCGCCTTTGGGTCCCCCAGTATATTGTTATATTATGTGAGTTAAGGCTGAGGGCTTTTTATTCACAGCTTTGAGGCATGACAGTTTTATTTCTGCTAAAATGAAGCCTCTTTATTTTTTTGTCAATGAATCCAGCTCTATTTCATTAAAGACTCCTTTCCCTGTTACTGCTGTAGCTAGGAAGGAAGAGAGGGAAGCCCACTGATGTTCCACACAGTGTACAGTACATGTGAATTCATTTTAGCTCATTGAGAATGATGTTCAACAGTGACCCTTTTCAGATCTCCTTGTGCCATTAACTCTCTGCTAATGCCTTGAGGCCCTGCTCCTTATGCAGTTTGTTTTTCTTCTGTGTGACTGAACAGAAATTGTGATTCTGAGATATCACTGGCATTTCTAGGTCTTCAGTAGTGCTAAAAACATGCCTGCTTTTGACACAATGCAAGAGGAGCCTGAGTTTCTCCAAGCCTCATGGCCCTCTAAATAGTAAAAATTCAGATTTCACAGCCCCCATGCAGGACCTTAACTGTCTAAAATCTTTCTTCTTTGAGTGATTTTGAAAATGCCTACAGAATGCCTCACAGCAACCTGGAAATAGCCATCTGTGTTTGTAAGGCAGAATAGTCTTTTCCAAAATTTATATCCACCAAAACCTCAAAATGTGCCTTTATTTGGAAAATAGGATCTTTGCATACATACTTAAGATCAGGTCATACTGAATTAGGGTGAGCCCTAAATCCAGTGTCTGGTTCTCTCACGAGAGGACAGACAGAGAGACGTGCATAAAGAAAAGGAGGCTATGTTAAGACAGAGATAGAGGCTGGATTTGTGTTGCCACAGCCAAAGAATACCTGTGTACACCAGAAGCTGGAAGAGGCAGGAAAGATTCTTCTTTAGGACCTTCAGAAGGAAGCATGGCCCTGCTGATACCAATAGATTTTCGACTTTGGACTCTAGAAATGTGAAACAATGAGTCTGTGTTGTTTTAGGCCACTGCTTTGTAGTAATCTGTCTTGGTTTTCTGGGGAAACTAGCACAATAGCCTTATGCATCAACACCTTGTTTATGTTCCTTTTACACAAATCTTCTTGTGGGAAGGGCTCCTGATACTATTGTTTCTGTGATACTCTATAGTAGTTCTTACTCCTTGCTCTATTAAGGAGGTATTTGGCTGTAAGTGAAGCTCCTTGGGTAAGATACAGTTTAAACAGTAATAGTTTACTTTTATAATATAATAATAAATACAAAAGTAGGACATTCTATGGATTTCCCATAGCTCAGAGGCCTCCGGGTTCCACTACGGTTCTGTTTATTTCTCCCTAGTGGCTACAAAATGACTCCTCAATATCTAAGTATTGTCCTTACACAGGAATAACTGCAAGGAGGAAGGAGTAAAGGACCCAACTCTCTTTCTCTTTTAATCAGAGGAGAAAATACTGTCTGAAATTACCAGAAATTCTTCAAGTTCCCTTGGCCAGAATATAGGCATATAGTCTTGCTTTTGTGGCAAGGGAGACTTGTAAAGATAATTTTCTATGATTGCTAGCCTCTCTTGTGGGAGATAGGATGTTTAAGAAGAAAAAGAAAAAAGAAAGAGAAAAAGGAAGGGTTGATGGTTTTAGAGTAGGAAATAGGTTGCGGCCTCGTGTTGCCGTGCCCTACCTGGAAGTTGCCTCCTAGGACCAGGTCCTGGGGACCAACCTGTGCTAGGCTTTTCTGTACTTCATGCAGAACCAGGGAGATGCTGTCAGGCATACTCTAAAATAAACTCTGTCATAGAACTTCTCTGAATAAAGGCCCCCAAAGGTACCTACATCCAAATGTCTAGATTCTGAAAATATCTTACACGGCAAAAGTAACTTGAAAATATGGTAAAGAGTCTTGAGATGGGAGAATATCCTGGCTTATCCTGTTGGGTACAATGTAATCAAAAGGATCCTTGTAAAAGGGAGGCAGAAGAGGCAGAGGCAGAGAAGGAGACGTGAAGATGGACACAAAGATCAGCATGACATGACCATGAGCCTCTGGAAGCTGGAGATGTGGGCAGCCACAGCTTTTCAAGGACCTCTGAGAAACATTTTGGACTTCTGACCTCCAGAACTAAAAGATAAATTTGTATTGTTTTAATCTGCTAATTTTGTGGCCACATGTTATTTTCTCTCCCTAGAGCCCTGTGTGTGGCTATAGGCCTGAGCTAGAAATACTTACATGGCACAACCATCCTCCTCCTCCTCCCCTCCCTCAGGCTCCCATTCAGACATACACTGACTTGCTGAGAATCCCTGTGTTGGTGGACCCTGGGGGCCTGTGGTTTTGCTCCAGGAGTGTTCAGTCAGGCCTGAGTCCCTGACAAAGCTTGCCTGCCTGAAGACATCATTTTACTCTCCCTCACCTGTGGGAGTCTGGCTCCCTTTCTTCCAATCTTTGCAACAAAAGCTTTGGTTAGTGTGAAGGACCCTGGGGCATGGTCTAGCTGTCTAGCTAGGCTGGGGCCAGAGCATAACAAACCAGAAGAGTGCTGGTAAAGGCAGCAGGACAGCTTGCCTTCTCTACTCCTCTCTTTCCTGGGCTTGTGCCATGCCTGGAGGATAGGTCTTATAACTATGGCTGTGATGCTGAGTTCGAAAACGAAAACGGTGATGAACTTTCTACCTCTGCTGGAGATACCTACCCTTCCTGGTCTGAGCACGAAATACAGCTTATTGGCTGGGAAGCAGTGTGGACATGGTTGTTTCAGAACCTGTTGGCACTGTTACTCTGGGGTCTATAGCCCCAAGTAATTGGGCTTTCCTGGCTGGAAGAGGCTGGTGCCCACTCTGGCTGCCACAGGTAAGAGTGAGTCTTCTGGAAAACTCAGTTTCAAGGTGCCTGTATCTGAAAAGTTGCCTAGAAGCAACTGCATCTTCTAACTCTCCCGCACAGGTTACCTAGGTTCTCTAAATCTGAACTTCATTCTTTGTCTCTGCAAAGTGGATTCCTCTGCTTATTCTTGACTCAAAGTGGTGGCCTGCATTGGGTCCTTTCCATGTACATTATAACTTTGCTCATCTAAAGGTCCCATTGCCCAGTGATGACTCTCTGCCTCACTAGTTCATGCTGATGGCAGAGAGGAGATTGACTGACCCAGCTCATTGCCTGCAAGGCTGCTGCTCACCATCATCCAGGCTTTCATCGCTAGGAGATCACATACCTAGCATGGCTGGTGATTTTTGAGAGTGGACTTTGCTCAGAGTTGTTATCCTACAACACAGGTCTAGTACAAAGTCTGCCCATTAAAACATTGATAAGAAAGGAGGTGAAATGTCAAGAGAATAGGCAAGTTTGACATGGATTGACTGGAGGATTAGGGAGTTTATCTGTCTCATTGTTGGTTAGGTTAATTAAAAATAAAGTAAAATAAATAAATAAATTTAAAAAGGCACCAAATAGAGCAATGCTTAACTTTAGGGCATTCATCTTGCCTTTCTTAACAAGTGAGTGCTTCTTCTTTCCTCTAAATGCCACCCTTGTAAAGTATAGCTTATCTTACATGTTTTAGTTCAAATCTAGGGTGTGATTATTATTACAGAGCACTCCTGGACATATTGCCAGAGTACTGGAGAACATTAGTGGAATTCAGGAGCCAGGGCCTAGGGAAAGTGAGGTGTAGAGCCTAGAATACCTTTTAGCAGTGAAAGATTTATTCCTAAGCTGTTGATAAAGTAGTCAAAAGATGGCCCTCAGCTGTCCCTCTTTGGGTGAAGAAACTCTCTTGCCCAAGATGATATATCTTCCCAGAATAGTTAAAATCCAATGACTGATCAAATAGAAAGTACATCTCAGACTCTCACCCTAATTAGGAGCATTTCTTGATATCCACAGCAGCTCTGGAGTTCTATATAAGACTGGCTGAGATCCTTGTTGGTTCTGTATCCCAGCCCAATATCTTCCCCTATCCAATCCTACTTCTTTCACCTCTCTTCCAAAAGATGTTGATCCAAGAACTTCCTAATAAACTCTGACTGCTCTTCTCCACCTTCAAGTCTGCTTCATGGGAAACTCAAATTGTGATCAAGTTCTCCAAGATATATAGTCAGGCTTAGTGCCATAGTTAAAACCATGCTCAGACCATCAGATCTGCCGAGTATCATGAAAAATACCTCTATCTGAGGAAAGATGTGTTGCTAGACAGCAGACTCGGGCTTTACTTCTGACTCTTGGCTCTTGATTTTTTTCCTGATTCATATGTGATCCTTTCCTGGCCCAGTTTCCACTGGCAGGAGATCTAGAATGTGGTCATGGCTTGTTCTGTGATTTCAATGCCTTGGATGTCCCAGGGAAAATGGTGGTGAAGGGGTCAGAGTTCTGGTGAATGGGGTTCTGCCCTCTCCCGCTCGATGATCCTGGACAAAAATGTTGGCCTTCTAAATGATTTATCCAACTCCTTGACATGGACAGATAGACAATCACACACTGAGAGTACTGGGAAGTGGCCTGCCCAGAAATGAGAGAATTTTGGCTTCTCTACTCTGTTGTTCACAAAGAATGAAACGTCTTTCTACCTTCCCCATTGCCCCCATACCCCTAAAAAGCAACAAAACAAACCAAAAAAAAAAAAAGGAAGGAAGGAAGAAAGAAAAGAAGATGAAGATGACAAAGGTCCAAGAAGGATTCCACTCATTCTGTATGGTTTGCAAAATTGAAGTAAGGGCCACCAAGGGTTTTCATTATTTTTATATGATACCAATAAACTGCTTTGTACTCCCTTCTGTCACTCCCTAAGCTCACAGCCACTAATTTTTTTTTTTTTTTGCATAGAGAAGCAACTTTCCTGAACTTCATTCCATTATTATAAACAGAAGCATTACAATTGCTCCCAGCAGGCCTTATTTTTAAATAGCAGTCTCTGGTTCACAATTTCTTTCTGTAGCATCCTCTTTCTATTTTGTGTCTAGTAGGGCCATCAGAGGACACTGCACTGGGGATGAATCTTAAGTGATTGTGGTTTTCAAGGGATTTTTTCCCTTAATAGTTCCCCAGAAATAAGAGGTCCAAGCCCTTATGAGACTGGAAAGATAAGTACTTGTAGTTTGTACTCAGCAGCCCTCAGTGAGATTCAAACAGTATTCTCCAAAAGCAGGGATCTTGGTGAAAAGTAACACCCTGAAATCTGTTGCTGGACTTGTGAGTACAGCCACCCTGGGCTTACAGACATGCCAGCTGAGGGCTTTTCTCTAGGATATTATGGAGAAGTTGAAGGTAAAGATTTTTGTTGAGGTAAAAGGCATCTAATAAGAAGGCAGATGAAGGTCGATTCTTTGCTTATCAATTATGAGTTCTTATCAGCTCTGAACAGTTACCTTGAAAGATAGCTTAAATAACAGAATAACAACAACAACAAAAAAGATATTTCTCTCTCAGGTACTGAGAAATAAAAACAACCCAGAGCTCTATGGTGAATTCATTCGATCATTAAGGATTTAGTCTCTTTCCATCTCCCAGCTTTACCAATCTCTAGGTAAGGGCTGTCAGGTTCATGATTCTAAGGCGAATCTGTGAGTATCTGGCAGTGGATGGGTACAAAGCAAAACAATCAGCCCCTTATCTCTTATGAAAAAAAAGTTTCCTCGAATCTCTTCCCTCGTGACTCTAGATTATATCTCATTGGCCGTCACTATCTGTAAGGAGCTGGCACTTGGAGCTGACTCCCTTGCTCAAACCATGATTCTTCAAGTCAGCATCCCAGCCTCCTGTTTCCTGATGCCTGTATTGTATATGACCACCTACTACCTACTCTTCCTTGTCCTCTCAGCCTACCTTTTTCCCTAGCAAGAGTTGTTTTTTGTTTGTTTGTTTGTTTTTGTTTTTGTTTTTTTTAGAGTGGGCCTATTGTCTTTTTTAGTAAAAATTTTAATGTGATGTCTGTCCTCATGTTCTGTCTCTTGCTCACTCATAACATATTCTGTGTTTTATTTATAAGGCACAGAAAAATAAAATAATACTTAAAGCCAGAAGAGAAATCTAGTGGTTTAAGTAACCAATATTGTGAAAGAACAGGGGTGTAGTTTTCCCTAGTAATTCCTGGAATTGGACCAGGAAAATGTCTAGTTTGTCTAGTTTGTCTAGTTTAGACTTGGCAAACAGTTGCAGAAAGAATACTCTGAAAGGGAGGGTGGGCTGTGTAATTCACCAGACAAGGTAGTCACCCATTTAGGTGCTTGGGGAAATACAATCAGTTCTCAATTAGTTGTAAGTGGGTATGTCTGGAGAATCTTCACCAACACCTTCATTACCTGCTTGTCTCCACCTGCCTGTCAGCAGGAATGAAGACTTTTTAATGTGAGCAGATACAAAATCAAAAGCAGAAAATAAATCAACAGTAAAACAGTCAGTGTATAAGAAAATCATAACCGAAGGGTTCAGGGACTCATGTGTGACCTGCATTTTCTGTTACACAACCAATTGAGAGTTGATACAATAGTGAATTTTTTTTTGTTTTTTTTTTTTTACATTTGATTGCATACACCCTGGAATGTTAGTCTAGCATACTCTTGTTATGCTAGCTGGAGAAACAGTACTAGATCACTTTTTCTAGTGCTTGATTCTGGAGAATGGAAATGGTGCTTATATTGTTTCTCCTTTTGTACTATCACTTCATAGGAACTTATTTTCTCAACATTAGACTTCCCAAACTACCTTAAATTATGTCCCTTATCTCCTTCTTCCCTCCTGTTTTAATGAAATGTTAAGAATAATCCAGTTTCTGTTGTTATAACAACATCCTAAATGCATAGAAGCTTATAAAAATAAAGATGTATTTCTCACCAGACGTGGAGGTGCATGCTTGTAATCCCAGCATTTGGGAGGCTGAGACCGGAGAATCCGGGTTCGAAGCCAGCTTCAGCTACCTAGTGAGGCACTCTTCAACTTAGTGAGACCCTGTTTCAAAATAAAGAATAAAAAATAGGGCTGGGACTGTAGCTCAGAGATAGAATGCCTCTGAGTTCAATTCCCAGTACCATAAACACACAAAAAAATTAATGTACAAATATTTTGGATAATACATGCTCTCAATGGAAATAAAAATGTTAAGAGGTTAAAAAAAGATGTATTTCTCACTCATGGGCC
Organism: Graphiurus murinus; assembly: GCA_004027655.1. NCBI lineage: Eukaryota > Metazoa > Chordata > Mammalia > Rodentia > Gliridae > Graphiurus > Graphiurus murinus. The sequence continues at coordinate 93,736 of PVLC010002776.1, forward strand.
ACATCCATCGAGGATTGTGTACTTATTCTGGGACTTGGGCTACTGGAGCAGTAGCTCTCTGGACCGTTGCTCATTGCTATGACAAAGGGAAGCTACAGACTGTCTTTCCATTTTCAAATTTAATTTAGATTAACATGAAAAAGTCATGGATGACTTTTCTGCAGGCTAAGTGAGTACTGCTTAATTTCAAGGGTGTGTATGTGTGTGTGTGTGTGTATACACAAGTCATCTTTCTTTATAGTGTAAAGAAAAGTCTGGTGACTACCTAGGGAGGATAACTTCTACAATCCTGGGGGCACTGTATCATACCTTTATGTGCTTATTGGAATAAGGATTCCTGAGGACATTGACAAGCCAGTTCCTGCAGACTAGGTAGGAAATAGAAAGAGGAAATATTTTATCTCAGTAAGACTCATAGCTGACAAAGTTAAGTCTGGGATACCAGCAAACTACTGATCCTTCTCCAGAATCCTGGATATCTTCACTCCTAGAAACCACGGCACTCTTCCCTGTTTGCCTGGTTTGAGGAACACTTGATTGTTGTGTGGCCCCTCTCACTGCAAGGGATGCCTCTGGACCCTGAGAGGCCTCAGCTTCTAGACAACAAATGGGCAAGGATTATAGCTTCAGAGTCTCCCTGGTATCTTTCGTACAGTTGCTGATAGCCAATTTGGCAGTATAAATTTGTTCCTGCCCTCTCTTCCCCAAAAAGGGGGTAAATTAAAGTGAAGTATTTCTTGTACCAACACTGGCCATCCCTCCTCAAAGCCTCCAAAACCATTTCCATTTTGATCAATGTAATTTTGAAATGCAGTTGGGTTTTCACTACCATCCTGAAATTTTCCCCCACCAGATTCAATTTAGATTAAGAAGAACAAAGACAGGGCCTCTTTGCCCACTGCTAATCCAGTGGTGCCTGGGATTCAGCTGCCATCCATCCTGTCCTGTGCCTATTGGCTGTCCAGTCTGGAAGAGACTAGCAAAGGAGAGGGTTTCCCAGAATGAATAGGTGGGGTGCTCTTAGAGCTATTGTATGCAAAGCTAATCCTTTTCTCCTCTATATATTTTTCTCACAATTACCTGTTACTTGTGGTCTGTTGGTCTCCTACTTTGGCTAAAGGTTCCTCTCAAGAAGGAAATTCCACGTCTTCACCTTGACTTCCTGACATCAGCAGCTCCTGGTCTCTCCACTGTCCTTTATCCTCTGATTTTCCTGTAAAAGCCAGTACAGGAAAGTTCTGCTTGGTAAGAAAGGTGTAGCTTGATTAAATATAGTATATTTTGGTTGCTCTGAGACTAGAAACTCAACCAGCAGGAAGACTGCTTCTTGGAAAGAGAATAAAAGCAATCAGAACTCAACAGAAGAAAGACAGTTAAAATGTAATTGAATCAGAAGCAGCACAAAATGCAGAGGACTGAACAGAGCTCCACATGCCTCATCTGATGAGCAGAGAGCTGAGGCAGGAACCATCTTGGTGTGGCATGATGAATCTGGTAGCTGCCATAATCCAGCTGTTTTTGGAGACAAACTCCAATAAAGAGGAAGCTAAATGCCCTGTAGCCAGTGATTTCAGAGAATGAACATGAAAAAGAAATCACATTCTTCTCTCCAAGCTTGACTACCTCAAGACTGCAAATCTCCAGACCACCCAACCAAGTCACCTGGTGAACTTTTGTGGTTGCAGTTGAACTCATGGGGCTAAGAAACTATAAACCCTTCCTGTAGGAACCAAAGTGGCTACAATCAGCCTTGTCAAGACCACCATGAACCTCCAGACCACCAAACCAAACTGCCCAGCGAATTCCTCTGACTGAAGCTAAACTCGTAGGAACTAAGAAACTATAGACCCTTCTTGTAAGGACCCAAGTGGCTACAATAAGACTCATCAACACTGTGAGCTTAGAAACTGTCCCAGCGGGAGCCTGTGTGGCTTCAGGGGCTCGAGTGGCAGCAACCAAATTCATGAGGTCTTTGAGTTTGCAAACCATTCCTATGGAGGTGGTGGCTGGACTATGGCCAGACACAGCAGAAACATGAAGTAGCAGACAGTCCCTAGGGATACATGGGTGAGACCTAGAGTCAGCAGTCTGTTCTACCCTGGAAGGGTCTTCAGTGATTACCACAGTATCATCAACAGTGGTGTCTTTGGGAAAAACAACCAACTGAGCCACAGGCTTAGAAAGTCATAAACTGTTGCCTGGCAGTTTGGGTACCATGAGTACTGAGGCTGGTGTCTGGCAAAGTCAGCTGCCCAGAGTAGCAGTAGTGTTTCTGGGGCTAAATTAACTTAGCTACCCATGAAAATTAGTACAGTTGCTATGGAGATCAGTGTGGAGATTCTTCAGAAAACTGAGAATGGATCCACCATATGACCAGCTATACCATTCCTGGGTATCTTTCCAAGAGACTGAAATCAGAATTATAGTGATACATCCATATCCATATTCATAGTAGCACAATTCACAATAGCCAAATCATGGAACTAACTTAGGTGTCCATCAACAGATGAATGGATTACAAAATCATTGGAGATACACACAACGGAATTCTGCTCAGCAATAAAGAAAAACAAAGTTACGTCATTTGCAGAAAAACGGATGGACATGGAGAACATTATGTTAAGTGATATTAGCCAATCACAGAAAGTGAAGGGCCACATGAAGGTTCATATGCAGAAGCTAGGGAGTAATCAGGATATAAGAGGAACTTTGGATCATGGAGAAGAAACCCCAGTGGAGCAATGGAGGAGGTTTAAGTGAGGTTGTAGGTGGTCGTGGGGAGGAAGGACAATTAATGAAGGAAACACATTTATTGATTTTATGTACATACCAATGCCAATCTCAATATCATGTATGGAGAAGTAGAGTTAGTGAGGAGAGAGCTGGGGGGAAACCCATCAAGTGCTGTGTGCATGTATGTCCCTATCATTCTGAACTACATTATGATGTGAGACTACAATGCACCAATAAAAATATTTTTAAAAGGAATTCATAGCTCTCTCCACCTTTCTCAATACCCTCATTGCTTCTTGTCACCACCTAGAAACTTTCCTTTTGATTTTATCTTCTTTTTCAACTCTCCACCTGTGTTCTCACCTGGGATCTGTATCCACAGTACCCATGATGTAGAACTTCTGGCACCCATAATGGAATTGGGCATCTAATGTTTCCAGGAAGGGGCAGGCCATGTTAGTCTTTCAGCTCCACACTTACATGAAGTGCAACCTGGTATAATACTCTTGATTCTCTGTGCTTTATTTTCTCACCCATCAAGTAAGAAACCTGGAGAGATTCCCTGGTTTCTCTTCTTTGCTCTGAGAGTTGCCAGTAATTTGGCCCAAGTCACCTCTGAAAATCCTCCTTCCCTACCATCAGAATCAACCATAAGACCTCTCATGGAATGTCCACAACTTGAACAATGCACCAGTTGAGTCTTACTCCTTGTCAGATGGTGCATACCCCCAACTCAGCAGAGGGAAGTCTATAAGTATAGGATGGCCCTGCTCTTTGATTTTGAAGCTTCATATTCTGAGGAGGATATAATAGAGCTAAACTAAACTTTCATAGAACCAAAGACAGATGTTTACATTCAAAATTTTAACTCCTATAGAAGATTCTTTTTTTTTTTTTCAGAACTGGGGATTGAACCCAGGGGCATTCTACCTGTGAGCTATGCCCCCAGTCCTATTTTTTATTCTTTATTTTGAAACAGGGTCTCATTAAGTTGCGGAGGGCCTCACTAAGTAGCTGAGGCTGGCTGCGAACCTGTGATCTTCCTATCTCAGCCTCCCAAGTACTGGGATTACAAGTGTGTGCCACCATGCCCGGCTTTAACTCCCATAGAATATTCTCTATTCTACTCTGCAGATTAGAGCATGGAAGAGCATCCCTGGTATGACCCATGAAGATGAGAGTATCTCCATTTTCAGAGCCCTGATGCTTCATACTGCATGCAGTCAGGGCTTCAGCCCTTCAGAACTTGAGACTCACAATAGATTAATGCTTATGGTTGGTCTGAAGGGAATTGGATTATTAATAATCTATTCCTGATAGAACACGGCCTTACTTTCCCTCTCAGCCTGTTACTGGCTATGGAAGACTGTGAAAGGCTCCATTAATCACACTACTCTGATGTTCTTGCCCACTCAATAGTCACACGAATTAATAATTGCTCAGAAAACACGTGAGGGACTGTTACAACACAGACACTATGAAGGCATTATTTTTGTTGTCAGGCTGCTTGATGGTTTCATAATTTTAATGAAAGAATTGGGTTTCAACCTCTAAGAAGCAATTAAAAAGGGAATTCACAAACACATAGGGATGGCTCAAGTGCTCTTAAAAAGAGGACGCTAAGTTTTTGATGGGTCTGAGGGCTTCAGCCCGCCTTCACCTTGCCCTCCCTTGCATATGGATTGAGATATGTGCTCATCACTGAGTGGTTAAACCCCTCTTCCCATCTATATACACAGCATTTTTACTTGAGGCCATATGATAAAATATTTGCACCTTCTCAAAAGAGAAAAAAAAAAAAGAAAAACACTTGCATGACTCAGGACTCTCTCAGACATCTTTCACAGAAACTCTGACTTTAGAAAAAAGGGAAAAGAGAGAGGAGTGGAATGCTTAAAGAACTACAAAGACCAGAAAGGAAGATGTCCCTTCAGGCATGGCTGAATACAGGGACTCTAAAATAAATTCCTCAAGACTCTCATCCTTTTCTTCCATCCGTTGACTTAGCATTCTTTTGTGTTGGCTACATTCTCAGGTTGCCTTCCAGCTGTACCCCAGCCTTCTCTATTGCATTACAGAAGTCTTCTTGGGCATGGACATTCTCCATGCCCCTGCTCTGCTCCATTTTTCTTCTTAACCCGAGTCACCTCTTTGTTCATTGTTTATCATCTATGTCCCTCTGGTGAGAGCAAGATTGATTATGGGTTGGTTCATTGATTTGTATCTAAAGCCTTGAACTGTACTTGGCAGAAAAGGCTCTCAAATATTTGTTGAGTAAATAAACAAGCTCTATTAAGTAAGTGTGTTTATTATATTCATTTTCTAGATGGAGAGGTTAAGTTAAGAGAGAAAAGGCAAATTATCTGAGGTCACTAAGCTCACAAGTGGGAGAGTTGAGATTTGAACCCAGATTGTTTGACTTCAGGCCCTCTGATTATGAACACTTGTGGGACAGATGTGGTATGCATCACCTCCATGAATTGGGTTTAGGAGGCCCTTGAAAGAGAGGGGATAGCGGGGAGAGGAAAAAAGAGAGACTGCCAATAGTGTGGAGCTCTGGGGAAGGAAGGTGGTACTCTTGGCTTCCTTTCACAACTGCACTGAAGCATGAGAGTTTAGGACAGCTCAAGGGGAAACCTATTAAAGAAGAATCTAAAATCATTAGTGAAACTAATTATTGAACAAGTTCATTTTCCATGAGTCCTTCCTGATCATTTACTTCAAGAATTGGCTCATTTTGTATGTGCCTCATTAGGAGACTTGTAGTAAAGTACTTGCCCCTAGCCCGAGCCTCTCTCCAGGCTGAAAGGGAACTCTGAGAATTAGTGCTGGGCAAGAGGACTGCTCTAAGATTCCTAAACCCCAAATCCATGTTGCTGTACTCAGCATGCAGATTTAAGAGAACAGTTCAGAAATCTGACAGGCTGAGGCTGACTCACAGCTCTGCCATTCTTGTCTCTGTGTCTTCAAGCAATGTCAGTTAAGCTCTATGTTCTTCAGGGTCTTCCTATGTAGGGCTTTTGAGAAATAAACGAGATAATGTAGAAGTTCTCAGTACTGTGCCTAGCACAGAGTGAAACCTTCACAAGCAGTCACCATGTGTGCTCCTCTTGTGGATGGGTTACGATGCATTTCATGACTGCATTTGGGGACATGGCAGATAGCAAAGCCCTCCACTAGCACCTGCTACTTAGGATGTAGCCCTTAACTTCAGAGGTGACAAGATATATTCTCAAAGTTCATTAACTCTCCCTCCCTGCCATAATATAGCCACAGAATAGACAATCTCATTATGTAGCCATTAGCTGCACATAAAAGTGGCTGCAGCCATTAGTTAGTTATAAAGCAATTTCAAACACACCCAAAGGAACATCTGTTCTATTTATTTTAAATGCTCAGACATCCTTAAGTTCTCCTGATTGGGATTGGGCCTTAAGAGGATGACAAGGATGGCAGTATCCAATTCCAGGGCCCCTGATGTTGAGCTGGGGGGGGGGGGATACCAGGGCTCAAGAGCCAATATCATGAAGTGGGCAAGGATCTGGCCTCTTGGCACAACTCTCAGAGTCCTCTGGGGCCCAGGGAGGGAATCTTCTTTGACATATGTTAGTCCCTCTGGACTTCTGGGCTGCTGGGTTGCTGGGCCTCTGGGCTGCTGGGGCTTTGCTTAGGGAGGGAATTTTCTTTGGCATATGTTAGTCTCTCTGGGCTGCTGTTACTCAGGGTAACATGAGAAGCAGGTATGAAAGACAGCCCAGAACAGACATTCAGCTCCCAGTTCTGCTAGTAGGATGATTTATGTATTTGTCCCTGCCCACTCCATCCTAAACTACAGGCACACTTCCTATATATCTTCTGTATGACTTATGTATGTATAGTGCTGCTATAACAAGGTACCTTAGATGTCTCAAAACAGCAAGAATTTCTTCTCTCACAGTTCCAGAGGTCATATGTCTAAGAAATTAAGATGTTACCCAGGTCATATTCTCCTTGAAGTCTCAGGAGAAGGATCTTCTCTTGCCTCTTCCAGCTCCTGATAACCCCTGACATTTTTTGTCTTGTGGCAGCTTAAATCCAATCTCTCCTTCCATCTTTGCATGATGTCCTACCTGTATCTCTGTATCTTCACATGACCATTTTTTTTTACATGACCATCTTTTTATAAGGACACCTGCTACATTGAATTAAGGACTCACCCTACTCCAGTATAACGTCATCTTAATAAATTACTTCTGTAATGGCCTTATTTACAAATTAGGTAACATTCTAAGTCATTGAGAGTTAGGACTTCAATATATCTTTTTTTGGAAAAAAAGAATTCAGCCCCAAACATTCTTACAGGTATTACATTTTCCATGGCACAAACATTATTTTACATGTTCTAGAGAAAAAAAAAGGAAAAAGAAATGCTCTTGTAAGTATCCACTGGTTCCTAAAGTATATTAAAGGAACTGTTTTCTACTAAGCATTTCTCCTCTCTCTGTCCTTGATTGTGCCTTCATCTGCAACAAGAGCTTCGAGATACTCTTTGTCCCGCTTTCAAGAACCAAGATATTATAGGACAGCCTGGAGTCTGGGAATGTTGAGTGTTCCTTTATTCTGGTGGTATCATCATGTAAACCAAGCTTTCCCAAGCTTTCCTGGGAAAGCTACCCCAACCCCTGGAGACTACTGTGTCTGCTTCCATATCACTTCAGGAAGAATCTGATCAAAAAGATAATAGCAAGATTCCGAAGCATTACTACAGCCTATCCTGATCAGCTGGGCACTGCCTAGGTGCAAAGAGGAGGCCCCTTGCCAGTGGTGATCTGATAAGAGGGATAATGCCACAGCAGGCCAGGAAAGTGAGTCTCTCCTTAGAACCCAAAGGTCAAACTTCAAGGGTATTAATTTCCAGAAAGAGTGACTCTTCAATTAAAATATCACCTTACTTTTTTTTTCTATACTACCTGTCTTTGGAGTGATGTTGTAGAACATGATAAGGGCATTTCTACTCCTGAGAAATTAGGTGCAAATTGCCTTGAATTTCCTCATTGACTTTCATTATCAAATCAGAGATATGTCTTCTGGCCACTTATCAGGGCTACAGATTCTTCATTTCTGCTTCCTTCTCTATGCACCTGTTCTGCACAGCTTTTATTTTTGGCTCACGTCTACTCAGGTGAGACAGGCCTTCAAGCAGGTCCTCCCCTCTTTGCCAATTTTGTCCTGTGCTCCCCCACTACTATGATCTCCCCACCTGGCTTTCTTTATATCACCCCACTAAAGTACAAGTAAAATTGCAGACTCCTTAGGATAGTCTCTCTATGACCTAGTAGTGCCTTCTGTATTAATCAGGGTACTTGCTTCTTTCCAGTAGGACTTCATAGGTTTGGTATAAATACTTTCTTTGTTGTATTTTGGATATGCTTTGGGAAACCTGTAGTACTCTTTGCCTGGATTATCCTATTACTTTGCTTCCAACTATCTGGATTCTCTTTGGATCTTCCATCCTTCATAAAGCCTTTAGTGATCACATTAAAAGCACGGAAATATCTTTCCTTACAGAATAGTGAATCCTCAGTAGGATGCTGGACCAAACATGGCCATAACTGGTGACAGAGACAATACAGACTTGGGTATAGGTATATTCCATCTTTGAAAGGGCTTTATGCCTCTTCCCATCCTTTCTCCCAAATGAAGGATCTACAAAGGGAGCAGCAGTATCATGGGATACAATAAAGAACAATATCTGGCCAGTAGTTCCCCAAGACAAACTAGTATATTCTTGGGCCCTGGGTTTCCTTCCCAGAAAAAAAGCAGCTTAGGGATGGGAGTTAAACATTGCCCTTGCCAAAATTACACTGTGTACTGGTAATATCAGCATCAATAGGAATTTTTTAGAAAAGCAACTTCTTAGGCTGGGAGTATAGCTCAATGGTGCAAACACTTGCCTGGAGCATGTGAGGCACTAGTTTTGATCTAACACACACACACATGGTCAATTCTCAGAACCCTCCCAAAAAATCTCTGGAGATGGAGCTCAGTAATCTGTGGTTTACAAACTTGTCCACTGATTCTTATAACATGGTAAAGTTTTAAAATACACCAATCTGGAAAATGAGGTAATGACCCTCTTTAACCTGGTCCTTCAGCTCTAGTCAATGCATATGCAACCTCCCTTCCCCAATTATGTCTTCTCACTGGTTCCCTTAGCCGGATCTCTCAGGGGTCAGGAGTCTTTCCCTGGAGAAGAAGGGGGGTGGGTGATTATAGAAAGAATCTGTCAGATTTCAGCACCATGGGCAAGTGTGTGTCCCAGGGAATCACCTCATGAAGACTATGGCAACCATGAAGATACATTCTCAGATCCCCAACTACAAGGCTGTAGGAATACTCTCAGAAGATCTCTAACTATAGGGAAGTGGGCAAAGCTGCTGTGTTCTACCAGCATTTGCATCAAAGCTTTCCAGGAGTTGCTCCCAGCTAGTGCCTGAGCCAGGCAGAGATCCCAGTGCCAGTCATAGGAGAACAAGCACAGGAACTTTGATGGTTGATTTGGCCTGGAGGATTCCTTAATGGCCTTGCTAGACATTCCCCAGACTGTCCTGTGGTCTCAAATTCTTCTGCCTGATCTCTCTTCCCATTTTCCTTTACTTGAAGATAACTTTGTATCATCTTCTGATGATTCTCCCAGTCTTTTCTACTCCTTCCTAATTTTCTCCCAAGCATTTTCTCTATTTAAAACTTTCATGCACAGTTCCATTTTGGCATCTACGCCTCCAAGAACATTTACTAACATAATCTCAGATTACAAAACATCTGAAGACAATCTGTGCATTTTTTTAGAGTAGTGAATGTGCCTGTGTTAAGAGAGAGGAGAGAGGAGAGATGAGAGAGGAGAGAAGAAAGAAAGAGAAAGAGAGAGAGAGAGAGAGAGAGAGAGAGAGAGAGAGAGAGAGAGAGAGAGAAACAGAGAAACAGAGAAACAGAGACAGAGAGAATGAATATGAATGAATGAATAGTGACACAGGAAACAAAACAAGCTGAGGTCAGGATAAAAATTCAGCTTGGATCTGTAGACCCAGCCACCAGCATATTAACATATTTAAAACTTTAAGGAAGGATTAGATCACTTAGGAAGAGTGCTATGAGGAAGAAGCAAAAAGGCTGGGAATAGAAGTGGAACACTGACAGTCACCAATTTTTATGGAACAGTCACAAGAAAATGAACCTCAGCAACTTGGGATTTTCAGAGACAGGAAGGAAGGAAGCAAAGCCAGACAAAGTGGGACAATAGAATCTAAGGAGAGCAGAATTTAGTATTTGGTATAGATGTCTGGTCTAATCTTATGGAGACTAATAGTGTCTTGATGAATAGAGCAGAGAGACTTTGGATGACCTGCTGAGAGAGTAATCCTGGTGGAGTGCTGAGACAAAAGCCAGGAGGCAAAGAGGTAAGATATGAATGAGAGAGATCATCTGGAATTTTGAGTCAGAGGTGCCTGTGGAGTTAAGGAAAGAATTTTAAGGCAAAGAAAAATGAATCCCATTAAGAAGTTGGTGAAAAGAAGTTGTGATGGCTAATCTGAATTGTCAACTTTACTGGATTAAGAGACACCTAGGGTTACCTGACTTGGGATCTGCTGATGAGATTACTGGCATGTGGAACCGCAGATTAAGGGGGAAGTCCTACCCTGAATGTGAGCAGCACTGTCCAACAGATTGGGGGCCTGGATGGAACAAAGAACAGAAGGAAGAAGCAGCTTGAAGACAAGTTTGGTTCTTCCTGGATGAAGGTGTTTCTGCTTCCACCTGGGGAAATTGGCTTTCAGCTCCTTTGCTCTTCTAACTGGACTCTCCCTGAAGATTCTTCTAGGTGTTTACTGGCCTTCCCATCTTGGACTGGGACTACATCATTGGTTGCTCCTAGTCTGAGAATCCAACTGTTGAACCTCTCAGCCAGCTGCTGGTTCCTTTGGTTCTCCCGGTACAAGTGACTACATGAGACTACATTACTTCTGAGTGTAAGCCAATTTGATAAATCCTCCCACACTGAATAGAATTTATGTCCCTCTGTGCCTGCTACTTGGCTTCATTGCTTCCTGTGATTTCTGTTACTCTAGAGAACCTTGACTATTACAGAAGCAGAGGTTGCAGAAAGGAATTAGGAAGTGGGGAAGCACTACTTTGAGGCAAAACCCAAGGATAAGAGCTTTCTTTGCAGGTTAATTCCTTGCAGGTGACTGGGGTTCAGTGGCAGAAAGTGGAAGGTGATCCTTCTGGAGCCTCTACTTTATTCCGTCATCACTTTGGATTGCAAATAAAGATTACCTGTAGAATGGAAAGTGGGGTTGGCAGTAGAGAGGTAAAAGAAAGATAAGCCAGTAGTCAAGGAGAACAAAAGAGAACAGACATGGGAGTGTGGCAAAATTCCAGAGCTACTCAGAGGGGCCAGTGTGAAGTTTTTACATCCCATCATTACTCAGCCGGTTTGCTAATGCAGCACTAGGATTTGACTGGGGGAGTCATAGAAAGACAAGTGTCTTCACAAGAGAGGGTTGATGTGGTAGACCATGGACTATGGACTGTACAAGAAGGCTGTTAGTCCAGCACAGGTATGAAGGGAAAAAGAAGACACCTAGATCAGGCTGTGACCCAAGAATGTGAGATATGAGTGAAGTCTTCCTAAGTGTAAGACTGCTGGAGGTGGTTATGTTCATGGAAGGCCCAGGCAGTGGTGTCAAGTGGGGAGAGTAGATGGCCCTCCAGAAAAAGAATGCTAAGACAGGGATACCCAGTGAGTACTTACATATTTAGGAAAACTTCTCTTCAGTTTTGGTGTCTGCAGTGTATTTCTATTGAGAAAATGCTTCCCATGATGAGCATTATCAGGGCTTTTATGGATTGTTGCTTCAGGTGGAGTGTGGAGTAATTATTTTCTTATGACTGTTTGTAGATATAATTGTCCTTGCTACTCAGGAATTTATGTTCGGAAAATAATTACCATTGGATTAACTGCATTGACAATCTTTTAATTCCACTATCAACACTGTTTGCATTAAAGCTGAGCTTCCTCCTTGCCAATCTGATGTGTCTGTTACAATAAGCATTTCAACTCAATTATCACCTCAGTAACAATCAAATTATCTTTAATATGATGTAATTACTTTTTTATTAGGAAAAACTGGGTATCCTGAGCTGCAAATAGCTAGTGTATCTTTGAGAAGTGATTAAAACAAACCAACAGGCCTTTTTAAAAATATGAGTATGTTTTCCAAAAGTCACTTAAAACCCAGATCATCCACTCAGGGCCTGAAAATACATCACTTGTGCTCAATTCACTTCTTGTAGGAAGCCTTCCCTGACATTGTAACCCTGCTTGTCTATGCCTTACTCTGCACTCTCCCACACCAAGTAGAATTTATATCCCTCTGCACCTCCTACTTGGCTTCATTGCTTCCTGAAGCCAATCATGTGTGGCCCTACCTGGTGGATTGGACCATCAGGCTTTTCACAAAAAGTTAATGTTTACTGAGCCCCTTCTGTGAAATACATTGTTATGGGCTGAATTGTGTGCCACTACTGCATTTTTATGTTGAAGTCCTAACCTCCAGTGCCTCTTGGAATGTTACCTTGTTTGGAGATAGGACCTTTACAGAAGTTAAGTATTAAGCTACAAAGGTTAAGTAAAAATGTGGATCTGAAGTTGGACCCTAATCTAACATGACTAGTGTCCTTATGAGAAAGGGTAATTTGGACACAGACATGGACAGAGGGAAGACGGTGTGAAGACATGGAGAGACAGGCATCTGTAAGCCAAAGAGAAAGGCCTGGAACAGATCCTTTCCTCAAGGGCCTCAGGAGGAATCAATCCTGCCAGCACCTTAATCTCAGACTTCTCGTCTCCAGAAGTATGAGATAATAGATTTCTGCTGTTAAGTCACTCAGTCTGTGAAACTTTGTTATAACAGCCAGATCAAATGTGTACGGGCACTTAACATATTAATTAAGAACATGGCACTAAAATCAAGTCCTCTGAGTCTGAGTCCTGACCTGACTACTTATTGGCAGTGGGCATTTTAAGTATGTGTCAGTTTTCTCATCCTTAAAATGGGGGAAACAATAATATTCACATCATAGGGTTTTGTGAAACATATAAAGGGCCCAATGTTGTGGCTAGAACTTAATAAAGTATATATGCACATTGCTTTTTATTCTGCATCAAGCAAGTGCTAAGTGCTTTACATACTCAGCTAATCCTCACAACAAACCTATGAAGTAGGGGCTTTAATTTTTCTGTGAGGAGTGGTTAAATAAGGGATGGGACTGAGACTTGACCTGATATCTTGACTCCACATCTAACTGCCAAGCAGATTGCTTCATACATGCTTAGGGGATACAACATGGAGTGGAGGTGTGTCTTGAAAAAATAACCCATTTTTTAATTTGGTATTTTTATTTACTTTTGGTTCAAATATCATATGACCTCAGTCTCATAAAAAATATAAACACAAAGAATTCAAATACAAATAGAAAAAAAAATTCTGCAAAAAGTATTTTTTTCCTGGTATTCCCAAAATAATCATGGTTGAAAAGACACACAATATAAAATTTCCTAACATAACCATTTTTAAGTATACAATTGTTCACTGAGTATAGGATTTCAGTTTTGAAAGATGAAAAGGTTCTAGAGACTTGCTTGGCTTTTAATGTTGATGTGTATAAAAGCTTCATACTGTATTGGGAAGGAAACTTCTAAGATTATCTTTGTGTAACAATGGATTTCCTTGGCTGAAACCTATATAGGGGCAAATGCTATGATTCATCATCCCGGGGCATTACTACTTGAGCATCCTTTTTTCCTCAAGGCCCTTGCCAACCTCTGGCCCTCTGTTCTATTGGCCTTTTTATATCAGGAGTGCTGGGAGTGAGGACATCTGGGTTTGAAACTGAGCACTAGTTCTAAACAGTATGTGACCTAGGCAGGGCCTTCTCGTTGTACTGTGTCATCAAACAATTTTTTTTTTCGGTTTGTAACCTCATGGCCATGGTCTCACACCATCTTTTGCATCCTCTTGTCTTTTCTTGATTCAAAAAAATAAAACATCTCATAAGGAGATCCCTGCACCAGGACTCTGAATGTTCTCATATGTCCCACTTACAGAGTGAAACACACAGTAGGTCTCCCAAAAAGGCATGCATATTGATTTATTTCTTGTGTACTGTCCAATATGATAGCCACTGACCATATGTGTCTATTCAAAATTAAATGTAAGTTAATTAAGTAAATTTAAATATGAGGCTAGTGGTTACTGTATAGAACAGATAAGGCATTATTTCCATCATCTCAGAAAGTTCTTTGGGATAGCTGCTACCTAGGCTTTGGCATGACTTAGCCGATTTCCTGCCCTGAAAGGACCACTCAGAAGGCATACCTAAATTACTTCTCTTTTACTGTAGGGCCATTGAGAATCATTGCTGGTTCTGCCACTTAAAGTTGACACTTATAGGGCATAAGGAATCCTTTTTATCTGATGGAATCATTTGGTATGTGGAGTGTGGCAGTGGGTTCAAGGATGTTTACATCTGTCAAAATCATTAAGTTGTATACTTCTTTTTTTTTAATTTTTATTGTAGTAATTCGTGCAATATAGCATACATCTTTGTTAAGTACAAATTGTTAACAACATATTTGCACACAATTCTCATTTGACCCCTTCCCCGATTCCCTCCCCATTCCCTCCCCATTCCCTCCCCCTCCCTCCCCCTAAGGTTCACTTCAATGAGTGACCTTGATATGATTGTGTAGG